>APFE030388248.1:106601-136461 GCA_000404065.3 Pinus taeda | reverse complement strand
GATGTTCCACTGCCTGAACCTTAGAATTTTCTCTTAAATATGATGTGATGGATGGTGGATGATACCCATAAAGTGCCATAAATGGGGTAATTTTTGTTGTTGTATGGAAGGAAGTGTTATGCCACCATTCCACCAGAGGCAACCATTTGACCCATTGTGTTTGTTTATCAGATACAAAGCAACGAAGATATCATTCCAAACATTTGTTTACTATCTCAGTTTGCCCATCAGATTGAGGATGATGAGATGAGCTATGAGCTAACTGAGTACCAAGACAAGAAAATAATTTTGTCCAAAACTTTCCAGTGAAAATGGGATCTGTCACTTACAATAGTCTTTGGGTTTCCATGTAGCTTTTGAATTGTTTCCATAAATGCGGTAGAAACTGTATTGGCTTTAAATGGATGTGATAATGCACAAAAGTGTGCGTACTTGGTAACTCTATCAACTACCACCATGATGACACTCTTTCCCTCAGACTTGGGTAAACCTGAGATAAAATCCATTGAAACCTCCTCCCAACATTGGCTTGGAATGGATACAGGTTGTAATAGACCAGGTGTCTTAATTGTTTCAACTTTATTTTGTTGGCAAACCAAACATTCCGCCACAAACTTTTGAATATCTGATTTAAGGCCATCCCAAAAAAAATCCTTCTTAACCCTGTGGTAAGTTTTCAAAAATCCTGAGTGCCCTCCTAAGGGAGAAGTGTGCAATTCCATAAGAATCTCTTGTTTTAGCTGGGAATTCTTATAGAGGTATAAGCGATCTTGTACCATAACGAATCATTTTTCCAGCTAAATGTATCAGACGTACTAGAATCTTGTTGTAATTTTCGAATAAGTGCCCACACTTCTTCATCATTCTTCCATTCCTGCCTTGCTTCGTTTATCCAATCTAGTTGGATAATAGAAATGGCGCACAACAATCCTTCCACATCCTCATCCTTTCTTCAGAGTGCATCAGCCACAACATTTTTCTTCCCTTTTTTGTATATGATTTAAAAGTCATAACCTAACATCTTTGTGAACCATTTTTGTTGTTCTTCAGAGGATAATCGTTGTTCTAAAAATTATTTAAGGCTATCATGATCCATTTTTACCTTGAAGTGTCTTCCCATTAGGTAGGGTCGTCATTTCTTAAGTGCATGTAGTATTGCCAACTTTTCCTTCTCATAAATAGCTTTATGTAAATACTTTCCCTTGATTGGATGAATTTCGAAAGCAATGGGTCTTCCATCTTGCATTAGAACAACACCAATTCCATTTATGGAAGCATCACATTCCACAATAAAGGCTTTTGTGAAGTCTGGTGTAGCTAAGACCAGCGTTTGGCACATTGCCTCTTTAAGATGTTCGAAGGCCTTTGTTGCTTCTGGAGTCCATGAAAATGCATCTTTCTTCAACAATGTTGTTAGAGGTGTTGTTATTTTCCCATAATTCTTAACAAACTTGCAATAATACCCTGTCAACCCGAGAAATCCTCGTAAATGCTTTATGGATGTGGGGATTTCCAATTCCTTAATGGCTTTAATTTTGCTAGGGTCTACTTTAGCTCCTTCATGAGATACAATATGACCCAGATATTCCACCTCTTGTACTCCAAAGAAACATTTGGATCTTTTTTCATATAATTGTTTCTCCTCCAATAGTTGTAGCAGCCTGTGAACGTGTTCAACATGATCCTTCCAAGACTTGTTATAGATTAGTATATCATCAAAAAATACTAACACAAATTTTCTAAGGAAGGGTTTGAAAATGGAATTCATCAAACCATGAAATGTAGAAGGTGCATTGGTAAGGCCAAAAGGAATGACCAAAAACTCATAGTGACCCTCATGAGTTCTAAATGTTGTTTTCAGAATGTCTTGAGTCTACATTCTGATTTGATGATATCCTGAACGAAGATCTAACATGGTGAGGTAAATTGATCCATGCAATTCACCCAATAATTCATCAATGATGGGAATGGGAAACTTATTTTTAATAGTGAGCTTGTTGAGCTCCCTATAATCCGGACACATGCGCCATGATCATCCTTCTTGTGCACCAATACTACTGGAGCAGAGAAAGAACTTTGGTTAGGTTGAATTATACCAGCCTCAAGCATTTCTGCAACCATACGTTCAATTTCACTCTTTTGGGGATAGGGATATCTATACAGCCTGATGTTTGGAGGAACACTTCCTGGAATCAAATGAATAGCATGATCATGATCACGAATAGGTGGGAGACCTTTGGGAGTCTCAAATACCTTGGAATGATTGTCCAAGACTTTTTGGAGATCTAGAGAAATAAATGATTTCGACGTGGAAACATCTAGCGAACATAATTGTGCAATTACACCTCGTTGTTCCTTTTTTAGAAGCTTTTTCATACCGTTAGAGGTTATTATCTTTCCCGGTTTCCCTGCAATACCCCTCAATTCAACTTCCTTTCCTTCCGCATAAAATTTCATGAAAATTTCTTGAAAGTTAAAGCTATTGTACCCAAGGATTGTAGCCATTGGACTCTTAGTACAACATCAGCACCTCCCATTGGAATGGAAAGCATTGGGCTTTTCAATACATATTCTCCCATGGATAACTTGAAATTATGGCACTTTCCAGAGCAATTTATCGTTCCTCCATTTGCAACCATCACTTGACACTCTGGTGCTGGATATAGGAAGCAATTCAATTCTTTTGTTATCTTACAATGAATAAAATTGTGGGTATTTCCTGAATCAATCAACACTATTACCTTTTTCTTCTTGATTTGTCCTTCCATCTTGATGGTTTGAGGAGTGGTAATTCCAGCCAATGCATTACAAGATATGGTCGGATTCATTTCTTCTTTATCTAAGCTTTGTTCCTGGAGTATATCCTCTTATTTTGACCTTTCTTGCTCTTTTTCTTCTTCCTCTTCACAATCTGTGTAGAATAATTTCTTCTCTGCACACTTATGACCTTTAGTGTATTTGCTATCACAATTGTAACAAAGCCCTTTTGCTCTTTTTTCTTCCAATTGTCGTGGTGTCAACCTTATAGGTTGTGGAAGGCTAGGGGCAACAACACTTCCATCTTTATAGTTGTGAGTGGTATGCTTCCTGGTTGCCATAATTTAGCTTTCCATTTTTCTTGCTAACCTGAATGCCTTCTCTAATGAATCAGGTTCCCAAAGGCGAACATCATGTTGGATATTATCCTTTAAAGACCCTATGAACACATCAATCCTATGCCCCTCTAGAATATCTTTTACCCTTATGTTCAATTGTTGGAACTCCTCAATGTGCTCCATTATTGAACCCTTTTGTTTGAGACTTATCAATTGGCTAAAAAAAGTGTTGCTTTTTGTATCCTCATAATGTGCTGTCAATTCTTCCGTAAAAATTTCCCAAGTGATAATTTGTTTATGAGATCAAAGCCATTGATACCATACAAACTGATTTGGTTCCAAATATAAAGTTGCAATACATACCTTTTGTGTGTTTTGCACATGATTGAGATCGAAAAATTGTTCCATTTGTAATATCTATGTTGTGGGATCCTTGCCATCAAACTTCCTCATATCGATTTTTGGAATATGGTGGATCTTCGATCCCACATTAGAGTCTATGAAATCATGACTAACATTCCTTTTGTTCCCATCATGAGTTTCCTTTACTACCTTTTCACCATTAGTAAGTATTTCTTATAGAGAATTTGTCAGATTTGTCTTCAAATCTGCCATGTCTGTCTTCAAATATGCCATGTCTCTCTTCAAATCTGTCTTCAAATCTATCTTCAAATCATCCATCTTAGCTTCCATGCTCTTTATCTTAGATTCCACGCCATTTATCTTAGCCTCTGTTAGCTTTTGTGAGAGTGATATTTGTTGCACTTGGTCTTGTAATTTTGATATATCATGTAGCATTTCTTCCTCTTCTTCATGAGTCATGTTAGAGATTTTAGGTTGCCTTAATAGGTTTTTGCATTTTCTTTCCTCAGGGCATCAGTTACTAATAATAATGCTCTACTATGGCCTTTGAATTCCTTCAAAATAAATTTTCAAACCAAGCTTAAGAAAAAATTTAAAAAAATCTACACACCTTTTTTTCACTTTGTGGGAGCTCGATATTGCCTCTGATGTATCTCTGTCATTTCGAATCATCCAGTTCTGAAATTGTGACCTGCAATATCCCTCTATGTCCTCTTTCCAGTGCCACCAGTCTGATCCAAATTGGATTCTCCAAGGAAGAGTTATGTGAAATCTCCCACAGTGACTTGATTATAGAATAGTTCAGTAGAGCGAACTTGTATGACGTGCCACGAGTCATTGTTTCGACCTTTGGATCTGCAAAACGCACACAAAAAAATACAGTCCGTCCTATTTTTTCACCTTCTTACGAAATTTCAATCCGATGCTCAGAGAGAGAGTTATGATGATTTTCCCCAGATCACCTGTTTTGAATTTAATTGATGAGTCTGCAAAAAGACCCACTTCCTTAGATCATATCTCTGAACATATCGCATGAAAAGCTCTGAAATTCGAACCCAAGGTGCAGCACGATTTCTTCTCAAATGGGTTATTTTTGCGAATTCTGAAACATAACAGACAAAACGTTATAGCGAAAATTCCACGATGACCTGTTTGGAGCAGCGAAACCCTAGAATCCAAAGCTCTGATACCAAATGTTATGAAACCAGCTCAAGAAAATATAGAAAGATAATACGCCTTAGAATCCAGCCTCTTCGAGGGGGGAAAACTCACCTTACATACATAAATGAACAAATTCTTGATGATACAAAATGAAAAGACCTCCTTTCTATATATAGGAGTCTAAGGGCTCATAATATCATCAGAGCCGACATAACAATAATAATGTAAGGGCACAATAATAACAATAGTGGGCTTCTATGGGCACAATAGTAACAATATGGGCACTACATGGGTACATCAATATAATAAGGGGGTTGTACTAATAACAATAAGGGGTTACACTAGTAGTATAGGGGCCTAACAAAGAGCACCTACTTTACAAGTAAGAGGTTGGTGGTTTGATTCCATCATGCCCTCATATTTATATAGAATGGTGGCCATCAGTTTTTGTTGATGGAGACTCTTTTTACCATCACCAATGAGCTTATGGTGACATTTTTTTACCTTCAAAAAAATATGAAATGGTGAAGGTCAACTGATCCCACCATGCATATGTATCAATAATGCCGACCATGAACGGTTCATCACAATAAATTGTTGTTGTTCATATGAAATGGTGATGATCACTATTTGTAATTATAATCATTATTCATGAAGAAAATTTAACATCAGCACAACACATATACCTTTCATGACATAGGCTCTTTTGACCGTCATGAAGGAGCTTATGGTGACATTTTTTACCCTCACTAGAATATGGAATGGTTATTGTCAAGGAATGTCACCATATATGTGCATCAATACTGACAACCATGAAAGGTCCATCACAATAAATTATTGTTCATATGAAATAGGGATAGTCACTATCAATCATTAAAATCACTATTTGTCATGGACCTTGAATGTCAACACAACGCTTAGAGTTTTGATGACACTACTTTTCGTGATATTTAATTTTTTGTTCACGGAGTTTAAGGCTTGTCATCATTGCTCATATCAAATTGTGACATTCACTATACATCATTATAAATCATTATTGGTGGATAGACCTTGAATGTCACCACAACACGTCATAAAATTTGATACTATATTTGAATTGTCATAAAATGTTGACCAACTCTATGATTTTTGTTTGGTTTTTATTGAGAATATTGTTCCCTATCTGATAGGTTTGGTTATGCCTAATATCCGTAGTGCATGGAGCGATTATGATATTTTATTATGCCATATTGAAACCCCATATTGACATTTCATAACAACAATGCTTAATATTCAAGTTGTGCATTTCACTACCCTCCTGGTCTGTCCCTCTCACAATTTTCTTCAAGTCTCTCCCACTCTTTGTCTCTTTCTTAAGTTCAGAATTTTGTTTCATAATCACCTCTTCTCCCCCCAAATGAGTAGACATGAGACACATATATACAAGGACATGTTATAAAGTAGAAGTAATATGCATGCCTTGAGGAAGAGTATCATATACCATTTAGTGTAGTGTAACTCATGTCATTAAGGAGAGGTATGCATGCCTTAGGTAAGGAGGGTGTAAAAAATGCATTAAAGACCACATAAAATTAACCTTGTATGACATGCCTTTAATGAGTGTAAGAGGAATATGCATGTATTTAATGAGCGTCTAAGGGAGAGTGTAATGTATCATTAAGAGAGATAGAGATATTTAATTAGAGACTTGTGAGTAAGTATAACATAGTATGATAAAATATAAGAGGAATAATACTAATGATTAAATAAGGATTGAACTTTTAGGATTTCTTTATGACAAGTTGAGTGATTACCAAATAATAAAAAGTGATTTAGTATTGTTCTAGGCCACTTTATCACATCTCGTCCATAGGCTTACAAACTGAATCAATCAATATCCATGAACATGTTGTCATCTTCCCCTCACAAATCCCTAAGCATGAACTTTCAAAAAACTTTTAGTTTGTTGGATTAATTACCAAACATCAATGTTTTTGGCCCAAGAAAACCCTATCAATTTAGCCACATGTGTTTAATCTTAGTGTCTCCCTTCTGCACCAATGCTCGTAGCCACTAGCTTCTCCCTTATTTTTCTACCCTGATTCTAGAAATTTAGGAAAAATAAAAATAATCGAAATCTTCCTCTATAAGATTCTAAAGGGTTGTTTTAAATATTTACCATGGATAAGGTCTTAAATCCTATATGATCCTACCTTTAATACCACACCTCTGATCCCTTGACCTCATCCTCCCATCACATATGGATATCAAGACAATAATCATAAATCCTAAAGTACCTTCCTTCTCCTATAAATTTACTACCACTAATAGAATCAAGGCTGGGCTTTGGAGATTGATTGCGCTCTTATGGTGTCCCATTGAACCTAAGGCAGTCATCATCTTCATGCACTAGGGTTGATATTGAGGTGTTATTTGTGACAAGGGAGGAGAAATCAAGTTGGAGAGAAATATACAAGATCAACTACTATTTGTGGTTGTAAACTCTGCCCTATTTATTTTAATATAAAGAGTATCTTGTTTTCCTATACGTGTTGTATTATGTTTGCACTTGTGTATTCCTATGCCTTGTTGACTCATAGAATAGAGATGCTAGATTATTCTAATTCGTCCACATTGATTCTTTGCTTGTTTTAGTTGTGTGTACATGTTCTAATTATAGCATTTGGAGCTAGAATTGGAGCTTACTAGCAAGGAGGAAATAGAAGATTGATATAGATTCGAGGTAGGATTCATTATGATATTCTAATAACTAAGGAAAACTTTATGTTATTTCTCTTCTGTTGTTCTAGACTAGTCCACTGTGTCTAGGGAATTCACCTTTGACTACAACCGTAAATTATACATAACAACTACTTTTGGAAAATCAAACTTTAGATGCTAGACATTAATTTTTACTTTTAGAAATTCACTCCAAAATTGTTAGAAATGAGGTTTTGTTAATGGAAATTCATCCTGGACCTACCAATTTTGAACACCAATGAGTGGCATTTTTCTTTCGAAGAATAAGGATTCTGCACCCCTATTACATGCATCTCCATGCCTTAGTAAATTATGGACTTTGTGCCTTATTCTACTTGAACGATCCATGTTTCTACACCTTCATGTTTTAAACATTTAGGACTCCACACTCTATTTTTTTATTATATATCTGAGACTCCACGTCTTTACCTTCCATAGATTTAGAACTTCATACCCTAATTTCCATGGCTTCTCATCTATTATTCTTTGAATATTTGTGCTTCACCTCAACGTTCTGATTGTGAGCTCATATCCATCTGATTGTTCACTGGTAACATCTTGTACCCACATAGATAATTCTGGATGACTTCCATATTCATTTATAATTTTAGAATCCTTGTTGGCAAATGACGAGGTCCCCTTCCAGTTCATGCTAAATACAAGATTAAGCATATATAATCATACAAATATTGTGTAATCCATAAATCATAATTAACCGTATGTTCCACATAACCTTGATCATCCATGGATCTATGTGACTCTATCCTAGATCACAATCCATGTCATACACCTATGTCAAAACTAGGATACCTAAAGAGAAAACATCATTAATATGTTCTCAACCAAAATCAATCTTATACAAAAAACCATAAATATTATCATATGCAATAAACAACCATGTGACCCGAAATAGATTTATAGAATAGAATCATGTACATAAGCCTAACATGCATAATCAAATCACCCTTTCCAAGTGTCCTCAAAGTTAAATAACCAAGAATGGACACTAGAAAATATAATTTAAAATTTTCGGGTTCTCCTTTTTGTGATTATTGGGAAAACAATTTATTGTATGTTAAACATAAATGAAATATTATTTATAAGGGAACATTCTCTATAAACTTATTTTCCTTGTGTTGATACTCAACACTCCTAATAAGTTATGTTTCTAATTTTTTGAACTTATTATTGGTTTATAATTAATGCTTTTATTAATCCTTTATCCATTGTTTGAAATCTTGGTCATGATAGTTTGTTTAAAAATAATATTTTAGGATAGAAAGACTAATCAATAAAGATTAATCTCTAAAATATTTTAACACCGTCCCTTTCTCCTAAGGAGCATATTTTCTTCTATGTTTATGAGCTAATACACCAACAGTTAATATTAATGAGGGTGTGTATTAATGTAAAGTATGAATTTATGGATAAGAGGACTCATTATGATCCATCCTACCATAATTATGGGTCCTAAGAAAAGTGATATCACTGCTATTGATATGAAAGACAAGGTAATGTATTTTAGTTGTTAAATTGAAATATAAGATTTAAGATATCTTCAGAAAATCCACGAGATGGAGAAATCACGAAATGGAAATGACACTAAGAATACCAATATTGCCAGAGAATTTTTTGTGAGGGTTACTGATTATGTAGAGAATGCATTAAATATAAACATCGTGTTTCTGGGAAAACTAAAGTCTTTTTGATATTCTAGTCCCACTAAGATTGGTAGTTGTCTTAGAAACAAACAATAAAAGCAATTTGTGATTTCCTTTGTGTATGATAGATAAGAGAGAAGGAAAGGGGACTAACCTATATCTTCCGCTTGACTTCTTGCTTGATTTCTTTCTCCCTTGATAGAGCTTGCAACTCCTCTCCTACTTGTCGCTCTTAGAGAATACCTGTAGAGCCAAAGTAACAAAACACCATAAAAGCATCTTGATCTATAATATCATAAAAAAAGGAAAATCAGAAATACATTGAACATACAATTGCATTGACAAATAAGAAGATTCACAAATACACGATTTGTATGGAGGAAAACTCAAAAAACTTTATTAATAATAGAAATAGAAGAGAGGATTACAACCGAACTGTCTAATCCAGCATCATCCTCCTAGAATCAAAGCCCTCTTCACCTCATGAAAAGAAAGATCACCTAACAATACAATGTTCCTTCTCAAAGAGAAACCAACAACGCTTCCTTACAAATTACAAAATTCTATCCCTCAGATCTCTCAGATGAGGGATCCATTTATAGATGCCTTGCAAGGGTGTGAGTCAGCTCCGGGTTTTTGATTAGTGTCATTCAACTGATACTTCTTGGTTCCACTTGGAGATTTCATTCATCTCTTACTCATCCCTGGGCGAATTCAGAGAGGCAAGTGTCATAGGAGAAGTTTCTAGAAGATTCCATGAGCATCCACTTAGCAAACTATCTCACCCATTTTTCCATTCTCACTCATTTCCCCCTACGGAAGGCCTCTTTTGTATGCATTGCACCTGGCTAGTGTTGCAACTAGTATGCATCAAACCTTGACCATGGAGCAGTCAATATGGCATGGTTTTGGCCAGTTTTTAGTGGTTTTTCAAGTGGAACTTCTCGGAAAAGATGTAATCAGTTGACCATGATCCTTTAGGGTATGAAACAACACTTTTAGGGGTTAAAGAGCCCTTTTTTTATTGAAATATTTTATTGGGGTTGAAGTGCCCAAATATTTCTATAACAGTTGCTCTCTAAATCATGATGTCGGGTACAATGCTTTATCATGAGGATCCAAGGAATTCAAACTAGAAGGTGACATGTATACGTTACAATACAATACATCATCATCATATTATTTTCACGATTTAGCTAAGGTGGACATTCCTATGCTCAGCTTTATAAATTCATTTTCATGTACATAGAACAGATAATCATCTGCAGTTGCAGACTACTGATTCTTCATATGAAGGGTCATCATCCCTGGCTTGGATGACCATCTATGCAGCTTCTCTGTACATTTGATGTCTTTATATTCTTGAATATATCACAACCCGGATGGATGAAACTAGATCCGGGGTCTTCATACTTGTTCAATTTTCGCCCAATGTACAAGTCGATCCATGTGAAAATATGTTCTACAGTCGAACATGGAAATATATTGCCTGATTATCGTCTGATTAACATATGCGAGAGGAATCACCGATAATGATAATGACCCTTAAGGTAATACATCACAACTCACGTGGTTTGAATATATGAGTTGATGTCGAACACCACGCAAAATATTTTGGTCGAAGGCCATTGATGTAAACCTGTCACTGGAAGTGAGAAACTTTCCCTTAATGCATGCAAACTTCAAAGTATTGGAAGGGTTGTTTCTAAGTCAACTTTTTGGATAATGGGCTGATGTCGACAAGAAGTGACCCGTCGTAGGAGGGTCTTAATGTATCCCACGTCTATGACATAAAACAAAGCAAATGATTTTCTAAATGTGAAAACGATCTAATGATACAAGGTTTAGGAATGGCGGTTATGAGTAATGGTTAGTGAAGGTATTGCAGTGGATGAGGCATTAGCTGGGTGGTAAATTCTTTGAATGACTTCTCTTGAAGATATTGATGACACTAAGATGGATTATTAGTGTTAACCCCAAAAGATGGATGGTGTGGAGGACCAATGGTGATATGACTGGTGAACAGAATAACCCAACCCAATTCAATCATGGTGATGGAGTGAAAGTGTCATGTTCAAGAGCGACCTGCTACCAATAAAATTCTTCAAGCTTTCTTCCCCTTTTCCCTAATCATTACAGACCAGTACCTCTTTATTTTTATCAATATTGAGGAGGATAACATATGCTCGTTCTATAATTTACCCTTTGGGCAAATTGTCGGTATGTTTGAGCAAGCCTAGCGACAGTGAAACTCGTTCTAGTCTGGCTGGACAAGTTTTTCACTATTGTTTTAATGAGTTTAACGACAAGGATAACTCCATCCTTTCCATTTTTACAGAGTTTGAAAAAGCATGAAAAGGAAACTACAACGGTCCTTTTTGTAGCATAACCCCTTAAGTCTGAAAAATTATAAATTTTGATTGCTTTAGTGAGCCAAAGAAACAAGCACTCGATATTTTTGTGGGATAATCCCTCAACTCCAAAAATATTAAAATACAGGAGGGATGGCACTTCCCCTTTCTTTAACGAGCTAGAAAGGCGAGTAGCTCAACAATATTTTCATATTTAACGAGTCTAGAAAGAGCTTAAAAGGGATTCGTCTTTTACGAATGAGTGGTATTTCCAGGTAGCAACTGGTGCCACGTAAGTTTGGAACTTCTCAGAACATGGCAGTGTGAAGAGGGTGGCTAATATAACCACTCATCACATCTATTCCTAAAAAGGGTAAACAATCAAGTGGAAGTGTATGATCAGCCAAAAGAATGGAGGTGAGGGAAGAACATAACCAAGGCTCAAAAGGCTGATACCATGGTAAACACATAGGTCATTTACTAAAGGTGGATTTATTTTTTAATGAGCTTGAATATGGAGAAACTATGCTCAGTGGTGGGTTTATATTTTAACGAGCTTGAACCTTTGGAAACATTGCTCATTGGTGGGTTTATTTTTAACACGCTTGAACCTTCGGAAACATTTCTCATATTAGTGGTCAGAGATGTCTCTCATTGGTAGGTTTATTTTTTTGTGAGCTTGAACTCTACGATAACATGTGCTCAGTGCCTTTTTATGTAACCTAGAAATGACCAAACTACAAAGCTAGAAAAACTAAAAAGCTAAGGAACTAATAAGGTTAGGTAGGATGTTTTTGTCCTATGTCAAGGAAAAACCTTTGCCTTGGTCCATCTGGTGTGCAGCCAGACCAATTGCCTAATCTAAGAAGTTTAAAACTAAAAAGCTAAGAAATCTAAAAAGCTAAGAAAAGAAATTGGTCATTTTTTCACTTACAGAAAAAGGTTTTGCATGCCCCCAGGCATTGAGAAAAGGAGGGTCTCTAGGTCACCATATCGAAGTCACTACAGTCAAGTAGGATTGTTTCGTCTGGAGTTAGACAAAACACTTCCTTGGTTCTATCCACATAGTGGCAAAAGTGAATGGTGTTTCAAACCAATCACATGACCTACAAGGAATGATGTTTCAGACTAATCACATAACCTACAAGGAAATGTCTATGTTAGGCTAATCACATAAACTACAAGGAAATCTCTGTTTCAAACTAATCACATAACCTACAAGGAAATGTCTATTTCAGACCGTTCACATAACCTACTTGGAAATCTATCTTTTCAGCTGGGTTCATTTGCCAAAGCAGACCAAGGTGCATGAATCCACCTATTCCTTTACAACAGGTGGAGAATTCCCCAGTTCAAGGTGTTCATCCAAGTGGATTAGTTTTGATAAACGAGCCTCTTCCTCCAAAGTCTTGGGAAGTAGATCGATTGCGAGCTTGAGAGATGAAATTTCACACTAAATGGGTAAGACAGCTTCCAGAACATACACCAACTGAAATGGTATAGATCCAGTCCCATTTCCCAGTGACTTCTTATATGCCCACAGAGATGAGTACGGGATTAAATGCCAATTTTGTTTTTGGACACCAATCATCCTTTGCAGCATGCACTTTGGGACTTTGTTGATGGCCTCAACTTGTCTGTTAGACTGTGCATAATATGGAGTAGAACTATCATGGGACAATCCTAATTTGGCAGTCAATTCAAACATCATGTGATTGTGAAAATATGATCCATGATCTGTGAATATAGCCTGTGGAACAACGAATCTAGAGACTACATGATTGAAAAATAAAAGAGTAGCCGTTTCGTTGTTGTTTTCTAATGTAGGCATTGCCTCAGCCCATTTTGTAAAATAGTCAACAACGACTATGATATACCCATGCCCCTTAGCCAAGGTGGGGTTACAAGTCATGAAATCTATGCCCCATTTAGCAAATGACCCAACAAAAACTACTAGATGCAGCGGAGCAGGTGGTAATCTGGTTTTGCGGTCGAAAATCTAACAAGCATGGCAACTTCTAATGGCGATTATGCAATCCTTAAATATAGTAGGCTAGAAGCAACCAGCTAGTAAGATATTTTGTGTAGTAGCGTAACCAAATAAATTCCCCCTCACATGCGCCTGAATGACAGTCATTCAGGACTTTTTCAGCTTCCTCATGTGTGAGTCACCTTCGCAGAAATATATTTACACCATGAAAATAAAATGTATCACCGAAAATCATGTAGCCTTTGGCTTGGTATCGAATACGTTGTTTCTCAGTGCAAGAGGTTTTAGGCTTAAATGTTTCAGTTTGCAGATATACTTGTATATATTCTTGCCACAGATCGCTTGACGATATCAGAAACATAGCTTCATGCATGATTGATGCTTTAGATGTTAAATCATTAGACGAAGATGGGTGGACATAAAGTAACTCTGCAAAGACTAGAGATTTCTTTGATTTGGATTTGGTGAATTCCAAATCAAATTCTTCCCAAATGGCTATCCATTTGGAATATTTTCCCCCTAGTAATTTATGCGATGGAATGTAGGTCACAGGGTTGCACTCTGACAAAATGGTAGTTTTGCGGAAGAGTATATCGTCTTGAAATATCTATATGGCTTTAATAGCTGCATAGCCCAACTTTTCAACAAATTAGATTCATTGGATATGAAACTTCGTCGAGAACTATATCACCACCAATTTGGATACCAATTGCTACAATTCTTGGGCTGCAATAGGAGATGGATCCAACTCGAATTACGAAAGCCAATAGTGGAGAAGATAATTATGTAGGTCACCAATAGATTCAGAATTGGCCTATATCTGTTGCCAGGACTTGTGTCAATTTTTCATCTTTTCTAAAACCTTCATAAAGACAGAATTTCCAATCAATTTTAAATTCAAATTCATATACATTATTACAATTATTTTTTATCAAGGAAGCGAATTCCAATTATACAAGGGTATTGAGGTTGTGGTTTAACAACTGGATATGAATTTAATTTCCACCATTTAATGTGATTAAAGCTTTGAATTTCTATGTTAGAGAGTAAACCCTCTTGTAGGATGGACAAATCTACAACATTTCTTTTTTGACTCATACTATGTCTTAAAATGAAGTTCCAACTGAGGATCCTGCATGTTCAAATGACATGAATGCATTTTTAGAAAATATAAGTGTGTTGCGTTATTATTTCAATGTTGCTTTCCATAATTATTTTTTCATTTAGATTTAAAATTACTTTGTTGTTAGCGTTGAAAATAATGGATGTATCTAGTTTTTATTTTGTTGGTATCCATAAACAACAAAGATTTAAGGTAATTAAAATCACTATTTGTGAACTTTGAATGTGGAACTACTTTGAAAGAACATTCAAGATGATTTTATTTATTTTAATTTTTTTATATTGTCTCTACAGAGACAACAGTTTGAATTATGGACATATAGTCTCTATAGAGACAATATGTTTTTAGTCTCAGCTATTGTCTCTAAAAAGTCAAAAAAGTAATTATCTCTAAACAGACACAAATGAAGTTGTCTCTAGATAGACAAATGAAATTGTCTCTAGAGAGACAAATTAAATTGTCTCTTAATAGACAATAATTCTTGTATTTATAGAGACAATAATAATGTGTTTTATATTGTCTTTATAGAGGCAAATTTTTGAGACATTATATTTTGAGACACCGGCTTAAAGGCAATGTTTAAAACAATACACAAGTTTCTTTTTGTCTTAAGTTAAGACAATTGACTCAAATATTCTTAAATATTGTCTTAAAACCCCTCTACATGTAGTAGTCAAGGTTTGTCAAAATTTCTCATATGAAATGGTGACATTCACTATCCGTCATTATAAATCATTATTCATGAAAGAACTTAAATGTCACCAGAACACGTCATAAAATTTGATACTATATTTGAACTGTCATAAAATTTTGACAAATTTTGTGATTTTTGTTTGGTTTTTAATGAAAATATTGTTCCCTATATGACATGTTTGATTACGCCTAAGAATGGTAGTGCATGTAGAGATTCTGAGGTTTTATTATGCCATCTTGAAACCGCAGATTGAAATTTCATATCAGCAATGCTTATTCTTAAAGTTGTGCATTTCACTACCCTCCTCGTCTCTCCCTTCACAATCTTATTCAAGTCTCTCCAACTACCTGTCTCTCTCTTAAGTTCCAATTTTTCTTTCATAATGCACCTCTTCTCCCCACAAATTAGGATACACGAGACATATATATAGGAGGAATTGTCATAGAGTAGGAGTAAATAATGCCATTTAGCGTAGTGTAAAGCATGTCATTAAGGGGAGGTATGCATGGCTTAGGTAGGGAGGGTGTAACATATGCATTAAAGACCACGTAAGAGGAACCTTGTATGACTTGCCTTTAATGAGTGTAAGAGGAATATGCATGTATTTAATGAGCGTCTAAGGGAGAGTGTAATGTATCATTAAGAGAGAGATTTATGGTTACTTAGAGACTTGTGAGCCATCAATGAGAGAGGTTTGAAGTGATCAAATTGATGAAGATGACCTATAATTCCCTCTAGTAATTATAACATAGTATGATAAAGGACAAGATGAATAATATTAATTATTAAATCAAGATTGAACTTTTAGGATTGCTTTATGACAAGTTAGGTGATTACCAAATAATAAAAAGTGATTTCGTATTGTTATAGGTCATTTTGTCACATCCGGTCAATATGCTTACAAACTGAATCAATCAACATCCATGAACATGTTGTCACCATCCCCTCACAAATCCATAAGCATGAATTTAAAAAAAAATTGAGTTTATCAGACAAATTACTAAACATCAATGTTTTTGGCCCCAGCAAACCCTATCCCTTATTGGTGTCTTCCTTCTACATCAATGCTAGTCGAAACTAGCTTCTCCCTTCTTCCACCGCACTGTTTCTAGAAATTTAGGAAAATTAACAACAATTCTAAATATTTATCTTCTATAAGATTCTAGTGGATGTTTTAAATATTTACCATGGATAAGATGTTAAATCCTATATGATCCTACCTTAGATACTTCACCTCTTACCCATTAATCTCATCCTCCCATCATATATGGATATCAATCTCACAATCATAAATCCTAAAGTACAATCCTTCTCTTATAAGTTTACTACCATTCATAGAATCAAGGCTAGGTTTTCAAGATTGATTGTGCTGTTATGCTGCTCCGTTGAATGTAAGGGAGTCATCATCATCATGAAGTAGGGTTGATATTGAGGTGTGATTTGTGACAATGGAGGACAAGTCAAGTTGGAGAGACATCTACAAGATCAACTACTATTTATGGTTGTCAACTCCACCCTATTTATATTAATAAAAAGGTTATCTTATTTTCCTATATGTGTTGTATTATGTTCGCACTCATGTATTCCAATGCCTTGTTGACTCATACAATAGGGATGTTAGATTATGCTACCTGGTCATCGTAGATTCTTTGATTGTTATAGTTGTGTGTATAGTTTCTGATTATAGCATTTGGAGCTATAATGGTAGCTTACAAGTGAGGAACAAATAAAAGATTGATACAAATTTGAGGTAAGATTCATTCTGATATTTTAATAACTAGGGAAAACTTAATGTTGTTTGTCTTCTATTGTTCTAGACTAGTCCACTATGTCTAGGGAATTCACATTTGTTTGCAACCATACATTCTGCATAACAAATACTTTTGGAAACTCAAACTTGAGATGCTAGACATTAATTATTACTTTTAGAAATTCACTCCAAAATTGTGAGAAATGAGATTTTATTAATGGAAATTCATCCTTGACCTATGAATTTTCAACACCCATGAGTGGTGTCTTTATTTCAAAGAATAAGGAATATGGACCCCTATTACATGCATCTCCATGCCTTAGTAAATTAGGGACTTTGTTCCTTGTCCTACTTGAATGACCCAAGGTTCTACACGTTCATGTTTTGAACATTGAGGACTCCACACTGTAATTTTTTATTATATAGCCAAGACTCCACGTCTTTATCTTTCATGGATTTATAACTTCATACCCCAATTTACATGGCTTCTGATTTATGATTCTTTGAATATTTGTGATTCACCTCAAGGTCTTGATTGTGAGTTCATACCCATCTGATGGTTCATTGGTGGCATCTTTTTCCAAGACAAATAATTTTGGATGACTTTCATATTCATTTATAATTTTAGCATCCTTGTTGGCAAATGACAAGGTTCCCTTACAAATATAGGAGTTGCTCTCTACGTACTTGTACAATCCTGTGATGTGACTTTTGAAATGAAACATTGTACACATCGATTACTAGATCATCATAAACCAGAGAAACCTCTTCTTGCTCGCATAGACTGATTGTGATTTTGTAGGTGGTATAGAGTGTGGAGAAACCTTAAATTCTCTCGGGATGAGTTTCGTGACATGGTCATTTGACTCTTCTTCCATCCCCATGTATATTTCCTCAACCAACTGCTCAACCTGTTAAAAAATTACCGAACCTGTACTTCATCATACAAGCGACATGCAAGGATGACAAAGATTTGGTAAGCTTTCCTCACTGACTTCACCTTGTAGACCTGGTTGGGTGTCACTATGAACTTCGATGGCTAGTTTACCCAATGCTTCATGATGTATCTACTATTGACATTGTTTTTGGGAGTGAATAAGACTAAATCCATGTAGTTCATTGGTTACAAGTGATAAATTTGATGGTATGCTTCTGTCTAGGAGGTCGAAAGTTGTGTTCCACTAATACTACTCAGTGTCATCGTCTCAGGATTGGTATGTGAGACAATCCAATCAATCATATCCATGAACAAGAAGGGAAGGTACCTAAATGCAACCTTGTACAAACCTGACTTGTGAATGTTGACATAGACTTGTTGATCCTCCAGATATTCCTTGAAACTACACGCAAATATGTCTTTTATTTCTTTCCATGTAATCTTCATTTCCTTCTCTATGAATAGTTGCATGTCTATGTAGATGGGTAAGTTCATTAGCACCTATTCAACTACATCTCCAGCTTCTCTCTCTACAATATCCTTTCACCCAACTATCTTGGAAACGATGATGCCTATACTACTACGAATCTCATAAATGACTGATGCAACTCGAGATAGAGCAGACAGTCATGGCAGGAGAATGAGAGCTTAAAAACACAAAGCACTTCAAGGATCGATCATGGAATAAACTCGTTAACTTCTAGGAAATATTGTGTACTTATGTCTCTTAGAGTAGAGGGACTGTTAGCTAGATCTGCACATTTCAGCATCCCAACTGACAATGAGAAGAATTGATGACTGGAACTGTGGAAAGTGGAGACTGGTATGGATTGCTGTGGATACAAATTGCATAATGTGTATTCTATTGTAGCTTGATGTTGGCTAAGTCTGCAGATTATGCAATCCCAATAGGAAAGAATGGGGACTTTCTCCTGCAATTCCAAAGAGAAAAGTTTGAGCCAGTGACTGGTAGCCTCTGGGATATTCTTGGAGGCAAGGCAAAGCCTTGAGTTCCAGAAATGTGCAGTGCATGCTGGGAGAATCCAGATCGCAGCCAAGGCACCTCAAATTTTCCCAAGGGAAACTTGAAAATGAGTAGATGTGAATGCATGAGTGAACGATGGTGCAAATATGCATCAGTGGTCATGAATGCAATCAAAGAAAGTGTAGAAATTAGTCAAACAGACGAACAAATAAGCTGGTGGAGAGAGTCACGACAACGACGAATGTTAGGATGACAACGGGGTTCTGCATGGGACACTCAAGAAAGGAAATGAAAAACTTGAAAAAAAAATTCTACAAGTTAAAACAAACAAAAATGACAATGGTCATTCTTTAAAACATGCAAAACAACACTCACACAACCCAAGGAAACAAAAGTGATAGAAAAAAGGAACAAAAGACTTGAAAATGAAAAATTCCGAAGAACATTTGTGTCGATCGTGCAAATGAGCAAATGAGATATGGGAGCTTCCATTAAATAGATTTGATTAATTTATGGTTTATGATGCGCATGCCAAAAATAAAGGAAAAAGCAATAAGTGGTGATAGTTTCTAAAATTAGCTCAAGTGTAACGCCCAATAGTAAAAATAGATCTGTACTTTTTAGGGATTATTTTTTCTTTATTCTTTTCTCTTTTTAGGGAAGGGCTGCCATGGATGTGTATAGAAATTATGCAATTGTGGAAGGAATGAAGAAACCTGCTCGCACATGCATTGAACAACATATGAGGGAATGCTTATGCACATTTCTTGGGTTGAGTGGCTCTGACTACTTCTCATGCTCTATGTGATTTCTTAGTTAAGGATAAGATATCAGTTGTGTCTCCCCATTTCCATAGCTCCAGCTCACTACTTGGATGATCTGTGCAATTCTTAAGGGCAAGGCTCACTGTTGGGCTTCTCTGTACAGTTCCTGGGAGCAAGGAGGGCTGCCATTGAGAACTACAAAATTTTCCAAGGCAGTGCAAGAACTGAATCAGCCAAATCACCGAGGATCAACTTGTGGTTAGAAAATAAAGTAAGCGACATAAGGTGTAAGATTTGAAGGAGGGAGGCTCTAAAATGTAGGAAAGGAGAAAACATTTAGGGTGTTTGTAGCTGCTACAACACCCTCTACCATATTTAATGCATGAAGGGGCCATTATCAAAGGGATCCCGTTAACCCATTTAGGAATCCACTACTTAAATGGTGAAAAAATCTCAAAAAGCAACAAAGACAAGCGAAACAAAAAAGATTAAAGAAATATAGAGGTAACCAAATAGACCTACTCAAAAGAATAATTATGGATAATATTGATCTTTATACAAACTATAATTTAGGAGGATTTGACAAAGAGTATGGTTGATATTTTAGGTAGTGATATTTCAAGATGTCATCATAAAAACTCTTATGTAACAGTGTAGGAATGTATATAAACCAGGAGATCATTTACATCCCTATGTAACTAAGTGGGAATGGTACATCCTTTACGTAATAACACTCAATAATTTTAAAGGATTTTTTAGGGAGATTCAAATTTTATGCCTAGAAATGAAGTATTTGATGACTTAATTATCCCTAAATAATAAATGCATTCAATGAAATTCATCTTTCGTTTAGAAGCTACACATAGAAAAATGAATATTGCAAAGTTAACAAGATATGTTGCTATTTTTCTTAAAAAGGGTGCCCATGTGAAAGCTTCCATGTGCAATCTCACCATGATGTAGTCACTAGGTAATCCATGGATATTTTTGTTTATTGGTGAGGTTGAGGCAGATTTGGCCATTAACAACACACTTTCATATGCCAAAGAATGCTTGCTACAATGTCGTTGTAATAATAAAGGATTTTTGTATGTCAAGGAAAGCTTGATATAATGTTGAAAAGTAAATTGAAAATAGAGATGAGCCTTTTTAAATAATAGGAAACCCATGTCTTTTAGACACTATAAGAGTAAAGAATGCATTTCACTTTTATGAAAATTACAAAGAATTGAATTCCTAGAAGATTAAATGGTTGTGATTTTTCTTTGCAGGAAGGATCTTTACTTTAAATTATGCATTGTCAAGGTTAGCTAGGTTGCAGCTTACATGGATCATTCTAGTTTTTAGCATAGTCAATGTTCAATAAATGAATTCTTGTTACAATGCCTTCTCACCAATAAGGACTCTTTCATAGGTCAAAGACATCTTGTTACAATTCTAAAATTTAAATTTCATTCCAAATAGGACCCTTGAAGACTAGAGGTTGAATTTTCCTCTTAGCAACAAAGATAAATAGCTTTTCTTTGCAAAAAAGGTCCATTTTATAGAGTCTATTTTCTTGGCAGTATCAAATTTCTACAATTATAATCAAGCTCGAGCTCAAGTAATGAATAAGTGAAGAGAGAATCAGTCGCTTTCTATAGCTAGAAATAATAAAACTAGATATTTGGGTAAGGTGTTTTGAACTTCGGTATGAGGAGGATTCATTTTCTGACAAGGCTAAGTGGTAATAAGGTTGTCTTTTTGGATAAATTACATTGTAGTTATTTGGTCAATCTTTCGAACCAACTAACGTGGTTCATCCTTTGGAAAAATGAAGCAAATATTATTGAACAAGTACTAGAGAGGAACTAAAAATGGAGCCCCTTTTTCTATTCATTTCATAATGATTGATGCTATAGGTTAGAAAGTTCTGAAAGGAAACGAAGTGGAGTTTAGGACCACACTTTTCCCATGGGGAGTCTTCCAATGGGTGGTGACTCAAGGGATTACAAACTACACATTAAAATCATGACACCAGGATGCCTGATTAGTATATACCTTCTGTATTTGTAATTGTCATGCAACATGGAATCAATAGATAAATGAGATGTATGTTATCATGAATTAAAGGAATCATGCAAAGATCTTTTATAGTTGATCAAAACTAGGTATATTCCTATTTTACAAAAGTAGAGGACAATATTAGTCGGCGAATTTTCTCTTGCTATGGATATTTCAATACTTAGTTGGGAATTAGACATAATAGGAAATGTGGGGAATTTGAAATTCTAGAGAAAAATATGGCTTACTACTAGTGCACTATGCGGATGATCCCCAAGATAGTGTTGTTTACTTACCATGGTTTTTTTAGAAAGAGTGTACTTTGCAAGAAAGAAGAAGAGACTTCCAATGTAAGTTTGTCATGTGAGATTATGTTACAAAATTACGAGGTTTTAATTGAGAGGATTTGGATTGGATCCAAGCTGGCTATGAATGTTAATTACATGAGTGGATGTGAGTGGTGCTAAGATAATATGGAATGGTATCTCCCACACCCAAATATAACTTTGTATTTCCATTATCAAAGAGATCTAAGTTTTGTTTATGCCTTTGGTTTATAGAGCCTTAGACAAAGCTATTATTTTTTCAAATTGGTCAAGTAGGGTTTTAATAAATTGGGTAGTGTGTGGTTTGCAAGTATATTTGTGGTGAATATTACAGAGAATCTTCCCTGGGATGTTTTGACACCATTGTTATGTGCGGGAACTACATTGTACAACCTTTTGAAATATTTCCAAATGACAGAGCCTAGAAGAAGCCTCGACGTCGTCAGATTGGCTGGTTTGGGACACATGGCTGTCAAATTTTGACCATATTTTCAGTTGCAATTAACTGTCATATGTACATCGCGTAATAAGGAAAATAAAAAAATAAGAAACAGATGCACGTCGCAGTCAATTCGTTAGACTACATTATTAACTGAATTTCTGCGAGTAAGTTTGTGGAGGCCCTCCTTAGTTTGTTACAGTTAACAGGAATTTGGCCATAGTTGGCTTGCCATAAAATCCTCTTGAATTGCTACTCTAGGTATTGTAATAGGTAAGTATTTTATGCCGTTCTGTCCTACAGAAGAAAAATATATAAGTCAAAGGAATCAAGATTTTAGCTAGGTATATTATCTCCAGATTGTTGATTTCTTATTTGGGATTTCATTTTAATTTTGGTAATTTTGGAAAGGTGAGATTTTAATTTAATTTTGGTGTGTAGGTGGGTGGATTTTCTAATGGGTGTTTCATTTTAGTAATTTTAATGTACTAAATTTAGGACATCCAAAACTAGTAATTTAATTTAATTGACAAAAAAATATTAGAATAATATATATATATATAATGAAGTAAAAATATTTTAATATCAATTTAATAGGTTAATATGAGAGAAACATTCTAGTACTTTGAAATCAATGTAAAGATTTAAATGTTAACTAAATATGGAGGAGATGTTATAGTAATTGAAAATGAGTGGAAACATTTAAATTTCAACTTAATATGGAAGATGTTGTGATTTCCATAAAATGAAGCATTAAATAAAAGAATAATAATAAATGATAATATCATCTCAAGTAAAAAAATAATAAAAGATGAATTTTAAGAAATACATTAAATCAATTGTTTGTATTGTAATTTTTCTTTTATCCATAAAATTACACACATAAACGTTAAAATAAAATTCAATAGTAATGATTCATAATGCTTCATATTTCATAACACATAATTAATAATCATAGAAAAAATTAATAACTACATTATGGAAAAGTAAATCAGCATGCTAACTACTGAACTTTAACATAAAACATTTAAAAAAAACATATGATATCAAATGAGAATAATCCAAATTGGAAGACTCTCTTACATCTAAGGCTAAAGCTACTTTGGATAGTATGTCAACAAAAACAATATTTTCTATATTGGAATATAAAGAATGTGAGTCATCAAATTCTATCGTTTTTATTCCCAATGCTAGGTTTCATGGCCTTTTATGGTCATTTTTCTTTGTAATGTTCACTCATACTACCTCCAATCTAATCTCTTAGTGAAATAAATGGAATTACACTTGGTTTAGATTTTGAAAAAGTCATTTAAGAGAATTACTTTTAATTTCTTGTATCACATTGAGATTTTCCCTAAATTTTAGTTTCTCTTCATCTTGGTTGAATTTTGAAAAAATAGTTTAGTTTATTAATTTATAATTTTGTTGATGGCATTGAATCTATTTTCACCATAAAAAATAATTCAAAAACTCACTCTCTTTTAATTGACGGCGTTGAATCCATTTCTACCATAAAAAAAATTCAATGTTTTCTTAAAAAAGATTACCACATTCAAGCAAGAAATTTGCCTTTCATGAATTTGTAGAGTCAATAGACAATCATTCAAAAGAACACAAAAACCATAGTAATAGTTATTCAAGCTCACCTTTCACAAACAAAACAAGAATTATAATAATAAAAATATCATTGGTAACCATAAAAACCATAGTAATAGTTAGTCACACTAACCATTCACAAACAAAACAAGAATAATAATAAGACAAATATCATTGGCCACTCACAAGTACTGTTCCTCAATGCTATAGAAATGTTTACCTAATATAAATGTTTTTACCCAATGTGATGGGTGGCTTTTTCCAATGTTTGAAATATAATGGCAATGTCATTGATATACATCTCTTCAAACCTTTTGGTGATGAGCACATCAGTGTCAAAGTAACTCTTAGTATACATTGGCACATGTCAAATTAAATAAATTAAACAAGTGAAACTTTATCATGTAAAATGGTGAAATTTTTTATTATTATTTTGTAAATTTTGAGAAATTTTTTATTTTTAATAAAAAATTAATTAAATTTATTAAATTTTTTGTTTTTTATAAATAAAAAATATAATTATTTATATTATTAAAAAAATCAAATTATATTTGATATTCATATCTTTTATTTCTTTGGTGTATTTTGCACTAGTGAACATCTAATACTTAAGAACTGAATTTTTTTTTTTATATTTATTGTAAAAAATTAAAATCTCTCTCTTGTGGAAAATTACATTAACAGAATAAAAATCTTAATATCATTTGCTATAATTGGGTATTTCCCAAGGGCCTTTCGGTATACGAATGTGCGAGTCCTTAGTAAACGAGTTACATGAACGAGTATTTTCGAAATTGATACGCAGCAACGAAGTATAGAAGAGGGATGGAAGAAAAGTGTAAAGCGAAAGAGGAAAATAATAAAAAAATTATATATTATAAAATTCCAAAAATATATATATTATTAAGATTCCAAAACATAACGGAAAAAGGAAATTTGGAATAGAAGCGTGATAATGATTCTTCATTAAAAAGTCTACATTTCGCCAGGCCTCCTCATGAGCAGTTTCGCTCTTAAATAAATTCATGTTTTCACGGCGGCAAAAACTTCTCTTGAACTCTCTTGCATTTACTCTTTCAGATGGTGGGTGATCACATCGTTGAACCTATCAGGTCTACCCGTCTTTGAATTAAGCTAGCTTTTATTTATAATTAACTCGTTCTGGCTACGCAAAAAAATCAATTCTCAATTTGAAGTTTAATGTAGATATTATTATTTTTATTTGTTTTAATCAATATGGTGTGGAAATGATCCTGTAAAATAAAAAGACATGTTAACAAAAAAAACTCACGTGTCACTATTAAACATTAGCTCAACCTTGTCATATTTTTGTTTAAATAGTGAAATTCAGAATAACTTTTATTTTTTAAATAATTCATAAAATTTTCTAGTTATAAATAAATTGGAGATTTTATTCACATTATTATTAATGGTCACATTTTTATTCTACATCAAGTTAATTTTAGGGACATTTAATCACAAAAAGATAATTTGACCAAACTAATGAAATAAACTAACAATAAATACAATCACTAGAGGTGTTAAAATCAGTTAAAGGAAATTAAATCTACGGAATAGATGACACACAATATATAAGAGAGAGAAGCCAACTGAACAACAATTAATTTTGACATTTTCATTCTATATGACATAAGCGACATTCATACTGTTCACTTGTGGGTGCAATCTGCTCAAATACTATTATTATTGTTGCATGTAAGACTATGAAGTTAATGGAAGGAAGGTTTGATAGGGAACCTCTAATGGAGGTGTAAAATTCGAGTTTAATGCTTAGGGTAAAGAATGCTTAAGAGCAAACTGATGAAGATAGTGGTTTCAACACTCAATATAAGTGGAAATCTAAGAGAATTGACAAGAGCAAGAGGGGAGGAAAAAAAAGTAAAGGCATTAAACTAATTAGAGCTTTAACATTTATAATTACATATAAGGATAAAATTAATGTAATACAATTTAATTAAGTTTCAAAAATACATATGAAATTGTAAGGCATTAAAAGGGTGAGTTCAAAGTAAACAAACTCATTTATCTAGTATCCTTTCATAAGTTGATTAACCTCATTTTTGAAGTTAAATAGAATGAAGACAAGTTATATAGTAGGCTTCTAATAGATATTTGCTCAACAATATCATCATTTCTAATTCTCCCACATCTTCCTACATAGTAGATGTGATCATCATGGCTTATTCAACCCAATAAAATGGCTTTGGACATACCATAGTTAAAAATGAAAAAATAAAGTGTTCTATGATGACCTCAATTTTATCAACAATCCTTTAAGAAATAACTTTAATATAATTTAATTTAAATTTAATTAGAAACAAGGAACACATATAAAAACATAGAAAATGATCTATGAAAGTCACTGAGCATATGAAGAAGGGGTATTAGAAGATACAAATGAAAATTGTATGTTTATTCAAACCTGATAATAGAATATAGTTTCTCAAAGATAGAAAGTTTGAATAGGATTTGTAATATTTCAAGAGGATATGTGAATAAGATAGGACAAAGATAAATAATTTAGAAAATGGCCTTAAATAAAAATTTAAAAGTGGAATAGAAGCTTGGTGAATAAATTCACATGGAAAAAAATATTACAGTTTTTGAAAAGGGACCATGTGCTTTAAGGCCTATATTCATATGTTTGATGAAAAATGTATTATTTATAGCATATAATATATCATATATATGTGATACATTTCATGGAAATCATGCTTCATTTTTATAAGTACTAGGAATGGATAATGAAGGTTTGGGATAGTGGAATCCCAATTAAGTAGTTATATGAAATCTAAAACAATGGGTAATAAACATCTATACTCTAGATAAGGAGGTTTCAACCCAAGACAAATAATAGCCAATACAAAAATTCTCTAATTATGTATCCCAAAGGTTCTAGAAGGTATCCAACAATGCCCAAATTACAGAGACAAGAGGGAAAGTGATATGAGATCACTATCAAAGTGTTATACATCCATGCAATTCAGAAATCTAGAATAAATTAGTGTGAATCCTTATAGAATAATCCAATAAATAAGTAAATTATCTGTATATAAGGATGAGAGGAAACCAAATCATTATTGAACATATCATTCATCAAGGTCATATAAAAGTAAATTAGATCATATTAAAGTATCTAGGTATGTGTCAATGATAGAATTCAAAATACATACATCACATAAATCAACAAAAATATTCCAAAAATCAATATATTCCATCTCCATTATGTAATACCCTTTGGAAAATTATTTTGATTCGTTAAAGTTTTTTATCTTTTTTGTTTTTACATTATTTATTTAAAGTCCTTGGAAATGTGTAAAGGCTAGCACAATATATTTAACATTTAATTGTCAAAAAATAGTAGGAAATCATAATTCCCAAATGGGGAGAAGACCATAAAAGGAGGATCCTACATTTTGCAGAATTCAAGATAATTTTGGAGAGAGCACCGAAAATATATTTCTACATCAAACATTAATTTCATGAGTTGTAGTCTATGTAGGAGCATTGTGGGAGAGAAAAAGTTGAACCAAAAATTTTGTTGTAGGATGCTGCTAAAAGTGTTCAGAAAGTAAATTATCGAAAAATACTTTGGATTCTTTTCCTGAAACAAGAGAGGTATATAGAGTTCACAGTTTGGGAGTAGCATGGAAGTCTTTGACATATTTTCTAAAAAGACAATTAGATAAGTAGTTGAATGTTAATTTATGTGATTGATTGATTATTGTGGAAAAAGGAAAAACTATTGTCAAAGAATTTAAATATTTTAAGTTGAGTTAGTGGTAGCAGGTTAAAGTATTACTGATGCAATGTTAAAGAAAGTATATTTATATATGTGGTTGATATTATTAGAAGAATATAATTTGTTTCTTTTCTAATTTGTTATAGGAAAGTAATGGCCAGAGGTGGCTTCTAGTTTGTGGAATTTGGGGTAAGTGGGTAAAAGAAATATCTGTCATAATTTTCCTATAAGGAAATAAATATTATCAAAAAGACAAAGGAAGATTTTCAATAAAAGAAATATCTATCATAATGTCCCTATATGGAAATAAATATTATTGAAAAGACAAAGAAAAATTGTTGATAAAAGTACTGACGAGGAGTTAGGGTTAGAATGCATAGAGTTTGATTTGGATGAGGTCGCAAGGCTAGTGCTATTGATGGATGGGACATAAGAGGTTGATGTCGAAATGGTAAAGAAATTTGTTAACTCCCCTACATCTAGGAAATATCTTTGTTGTTGATAATGTGTGCTAAACTCATAGTTATTCATTATCAATCATGTTCAATATGCTCAACCACAATTAGTGAGAGGAAACATGTTTAGCCATTCTCAACCACATTCAATAATAGTCAATTATAAGAAAATTTAGTTTAACATGCACAACAATGACTACCATAGTTAATTATTTATTGACCATATTTGACACTTCTCAAGTATAATTTTAGCATATTTAACTATAATAAGCCTCTTGTTACGATCCACTATCCTACCAACATATTTTGGCTATCAACTTATCCAACCACATTAAAAAAGTGGTTGAGATATCTCAATCAATACCACTTTCCACATTCCATACACCACTAACTAGCATTGAAAAACCAAAAATAATATCAATCAACAAATTTTAACCACTTTATTAATATAAAAAACTATCATTATAAATGCCTATTAAGCGTGTATCTCCCACCTCTTAATGATTTTTTCACATCACTAAAAAAAACACTAAAATGCTTGAAACCGAATTAAAATAAGAATATGTAACCGACCATGAACAAAATATCTTTAACACTTACTAGAAGGCAAAGTAAAAGTCTCCCATTCTTCGAGTCACCGTGCCCTACATAACCCAAGTAAATATATTACAACCTCTAAATTGATATTTATTTAATTAAAATATATAAAGCATTACCCATGAATATCGTAGGTCATCGAGTAAAGTCTCGTATCAAGCTCTTATATTTTCGGATGATATAAGATATCTTCGGAAAAGCCACGAGATGGAGGAATCACGAAATGGAAGTGACACTAATAATACCAATCTTGGGGCAGAAATTTTTGTGAGGGTTATTGATGCGGGAGCACTCAGCAATAAAGCAAACAAAGGTAACAAAGGTGTACCAGAGGATCAGAACAAAAGAAAAGCGTGATTTAAAGCAGAATAATAGATTTAAAAAGGATAAAGCAGATTTAAAGCGTGCATGCATGAAGCTTTTGTGGAGAAAGTTAGGAGAGGATAGGATTGATCCTTCCTAAAATTCTTATATAATTGTAATGTGATAGGGTGTGAAAGATATATCTGTTTGTGAAGAATTTTGTGAGTGTCAAGATGTAGTCGAGCTAGAGCTCGTTTTAAGGCTGAAATGCCTTAATTTTGTAACTGTTTTATATAATATATATATAATCATGTTCTAGTGTATGTTGTGTACACTTATGTGTTTTATAGATGTTGTGCATGCGCTATTTTTATAGCAATTGTATTGTGTGCCTGTGGATTTTTATAATTACTGTGTGTTCTGAATTCCAATTGAAAAACTGGTAGAACTCGGTGTAATTTTATGGACAGCGGAGCGAGTCAAGGGAAGGGATTAATAGAAAGGCCCAGGTTTGAGATTTTTAAATGGAACTGGGATTTTGGGCAACCCCCAAAATCTCATTTTCATCAGGTGGTATCAGAGCAGTAAAAGATTCTGTAGAACGAGGAAAGAGGTACAGTGTGTTAAAGATGAAGAGTTTATGGTCTTGCTATTGTGCAGATGGCGACAGCGGAAGGTGAGAAGATTTGCAGCAACCTAGAGAAGGATGCCAAAAGACCGAGTGC
>APFE030388248.1:0-104324 GCA_000404065.3 Pinus taeda | reverse complement strand
AGATTTATTAAATCGTTAGATATATCAAATCTTTTCACTTGCAAGTTTGTTTTTTTTATTTTCAATTACTTTATACTTATATTTAGTTGACATTCAAATATATTATATAATATAGTCATTAAATTTTTTTTTCTATTTCCCACATTGTTTCCATTAAAATGTTTATATGCTTGCAACATCTCTCTAACATATTCCCTTTTGTACTAAGAAGTAGACAATACTTGTATATAAAATAATAAATATTGGAAATGAAAATGATATTTCAACATTTAACTAGTAAAATTTAGTTTTGATAAATTAATTTAAATATTATTGTTCAAAAACTAGTCATTTAGTATAGCCATTACCTATTAATATTTTTAATAAATTAATGAAATAATATTGTTTCCATTTTTTAGGACAAACCTATTTTTTTAATTACAATGATAATTTCTAGGGAATTGGTAATTTTGAAGATAGGTTGTAATGAACTTACATTCTTGGCTAGTTAAATTGAAGTTTTCCCAAGCCATTTTAATGCTTAATTACATGAAATACATGGTCACAAACCATGGGAAACTGAGATGTCTCCCCAATACCACCTTTATTAACCATCCAACCATGACTCTTTCAGCTAGTTAAGCTTTACCAAACAATAGCCCATTAAAACATGACTTGTGGTTTCATTCGACCAAATATCACCATACTAGTCAAGTGAGACAAAACCACTCACCTCCATGACCTAACAAAATAAAACTTGATAACTTAGGTGTTTAGTCATGCAAGATGTCCACCTATAAACTAGGTCCCACTATGGATTTTATCAGTAATTTTCAAAGGTGTCCATGCCTTACCATGTCTTGCAATAATACTCCCCATACAAATTCAATATATATATATAATATATATATATATATATATATATATCATCTTTGCACTTAATCCATCATACTCTCACCATATGATCTCCCCTTCATATCATGTTTATGTGCTTTCCCCCCTTTTAACTTATGCATTATGACCTTCACAATCAACAATATCTTATCCATCCACCACGGCTCATAAACATGAAACATGGCATCAATTTTATTCATTGCTACATTTTCCACAAAGTTCCATGACATATTTAGAATATTTTTAGTATTTTTAATGCCCTACATCCTCAATGAAACTTTTCAAGTTTCCAAATGGATTGAAAGCCTAAAGAAATTTCTATTGTGCTCTGAGTATCAAATCCCAATTCCATATTCGGATGAAGGTCCATCAATGAGCTCAGACCCACCCTTTACATGCAATGATTGTGAGGAATGAGGTGTGAATTTAATGTTAGCACATAACATTTAAGACCAAATCAACTTAGGTAGAAGAAAATGAAATTTTAAAATAAGAGACCTAAGACAAGTTTAAACCCTGTACAATTTCTAACTCATGCTAAGGATGGATTTGGATTCTTCAAGGTATTCACATCCCCAAATGCCAAAAAAATAAAACAACAAGATCACCCAAAAAAAACTAATCTTCTAGGGGGAGAACATAACATAGTATACAAAAAGTTACTAAAACCTAACTGGAGAGAACAATTCAAAAGGGAATGTTTCAGATCAGGAATTTAAATCACGTGTAATTTATAAAAGTATGTTCATGGTATCTTTATATTATGAGTTCCAAAGATATGTACAACCCCACATCTCACAGACAACAAACCATAGGATACTCGAAACAAAATCAATTGTTTTGGGGGGATAGTAACATAGTATTCCGAATGTTCTAAATACCTGACAAGACATCACAAATCATAAGGGAATGTGGTGGAATAGGAGTTTATGCTTTAAGTACAGAGAGGCATGTAAAAAAATAACCAATTCTTGTGAGAGAACATTATTTTTAGAAAATTTTAGTTAGAATAACTTAAACTCCCAACTTAATAAGCATTAGAACCATCATTCAGATCTATTCCATAGGTAAATGTTTGCAAGAAAATTTCCTCATTCAGGATGAAACTTAATGATACATTGAAATAAAATGAAATAGAAATAAAATATATAATAAACCCTAACCCTTATCGAATATAAAAACCCCCACCAGTGCTATAGAAAAATAAAATATCTAACACAACATTCACAATACTTTGGTAATACTGTTAACACTTGGTTTTTCCAACTATATACCCATGTCTCATTATCTCCTTTGGTCCTTCATACTTACATTTTCCCTTGGCGTGTGGAAATACATTTTATTATCCAAACGTTATGGAGCCATGCCCCTGAATATGATTTTAAATTCTTGGAGACAAATGAAAGTTAATTTTATTAGCTAACAATTTTTAGAGGAAGACTCCACATGTGATTGCAATCAGTTTGTTAGGTCCCTATACTACTACTATAACCCCTTATTGTTATTAGTGCAAACCCCTTATTATATTTTTGTGCACATGTATTCCCCACATTGTTATTATTGTGCCTCATAGAAGCCGACTATTCCTATTTTTGTTCCCTTACATTAATATTGTTATGTGAGCTATGATTATATTATGAACCCTTAGATTCATATACATAGAAAGGAGGACTTATCATTTTTATCGTTCAATAATTATTCATTTCTGTAATGTAAAGGAGGTTTCCCCCCAGAAGAGGATAATTTTTAAGTCATTGATCTATCTTTTCTATCTTTTGTGATCTAGTTTCATAACATTTGGTATGAGACCTTTGGATTGTAGGGTTTCGCTGCTCCAAACTACCATTTTGGAATTTTCATTATAAATGATTTTGTATAAAGTTTCAGAAGATAAATAAAAAATCATTTAATCCAGAATCATTCTGAACCTCAGATCCAAATTTCAGATCTTATCTTGCTATATTTTTGGATATATGATCTGAAGAAGTTAGGGCTTTTACAAGATCATGAATTCCATCTCAAACAGGTCATCATGGATTTTGCCCTATAATTTTTTTCCACGAAGGTTTAGACTCTGAAATTAAAACCCATTTGAGACAAAATCATGATAAATCTCGGGTCTGAATTTCAAATCTTGTGTCAGTACATTTGTGGAGATACAGTCCAAGACATTTAGGGTTTCTTCAAGCTCTCGAATTACATCCCAAACATTTGACTTGGGGAAAATTGTGATAACTTTATCTGTGAGCATTAGATTGAAATTTCATAACAAGCTACAAAAAAAGGACATAATTTAATTTTATGTGTATTATTTTATAGTCTAAAGGTAGAAACAATAACACGCAACACTTCGTACAAGGTCACTCTACAGAAAAGTTATTTAAGTAGGTCATCTTGGGAGATTGGGCATAACTCTTTCTTGGAGAATCCAATTTTGATTAGGCTATGGCATTGGAAAAAGAACACAGAGGGCTACTGCAGGTCACAATATCAGACCTTTGAGATCTGAAATTTTAGAGATACAATAGGTTCAAGATAGAGGTGCTAAAAGAAAGAAAAAGAGTGAATCGAATTGATGAAATAGAAACACCTAGTAAGAAAAATTGGATGGAGGATTTGAGGAATGTGATCGTAGCTAAGGTAAATTGTTTAATATGTGTCATGGAAGCTAATATTGATGGTATGGAAGCATATTAGAATAAAGGCATGGAAGACTTGAAGAAAGGCATAGAAGGTTTGAAGGAAGTTAGGACAAAGCTGCTACAAGAAAGGCCTTCTAATGATGAAAAGACCCACTATATTCCAAAGGTCGATATAAGAAAGTTTGGTGGTAAGGATCCCATAACATGGATACTGTAGTTGGAGAAACGTTTTTACATACATGATGTGCAATTTTTATAGAAGGTACGTATTTCATATTTATATTTATAGCTGAATAAATGTTTGTGGTATAAAGGGCTTTGTTCTCATAAACCACTAGTCACCTAGTCAATTTCCATGGAGGAAATGATAGCACATTATGAGGATACACAATGAAACACCCTCTTAATCCAGTTGATAAATCTCAAACCAAATGGTTCAATCGCAAAGCACATTGAGGACTTCCAAAACTTGAATATAAGGTTAAATGATATTCTAGAGAAGCAGAGGATTGATGTCGAAAGTAATAAATACAATTTTGGTTATCGACAAAATTACACACATACACATTAAAATAAATTTCAATAATAATGATTCATAATTCAAAGCATGTAATTAGTAATCATATAAAAATCTTGATAACTACATTATGTAAGAGTAAATCAACATACTAACTACTAAAGTTTAGCATAGAACATTAAAAAATATTTTGATCTCAAAACACCATGAGAATAATCCAAAATGGAGTACTCTTTGAGTCATCAAATTCTATTCTCCAAATGGAAGACTCTCTTATATCTCACATTAAAGCTACTTTGGGCATCATGTCAGCAAAAACATTATTTTCTATATAGGAACGTAAAAGTTGGAAGTCATCGAATTCTTCCTATAATATAAGAATTTTCCTCTTCCATGCTTCAAGATGTAGAATTCTAAGCTATCTATTACTATGGAACCAATCCGCCAAAAGCTTTAATATGATTCCAAATTACCAGCCATAAAACACACCACATTGCAAGAAATTCTATAATAAAAAATTTCCCTTATTGTGATACCACCTTACGCCTCAGAACTCGATTTTGTTGAAGAAAGATGGCAACACCAACAAAGCAAATCGATAAGAGCCTTTGAAAATGGAGACAAGTGGCTGAAAAATGTAAGACACATTGCACATGTGACCTTCAACCATTCTAATGGCTTCCTCGGGTTGTTAATTGAGTTCCATCTCAAGATCCCACAAGAGTTCCCAGTGCCAAGTTTCTTGCTTGTTTATGGTCCTTTTTCTTCGTTATCTTATCTCATACTATGTCCATTCTAATCTCTTAGTGAAATGGAACTACATTTAGTTTAGATTTTGAAAAAGTCATTTAAGAGAATTACTTTTCATTTTTTGCATCACATTGAGATTTTTCCGCAAGTTTTAGTTTCTCCTCATCCTGGTCGAATTTTGAAAAATTCATTTAGCGTAATTAATTTATAAAAACTTTTCTTGATGGCATTGAATCAATTTCCACCATAAAAATATGATTCAAACACTCTAGGATTCTAGTTTTTTAAAAGATTACTATATTCAAGCAAGAATGAAAAAAGATTACCTCATTCAGGCAAGAAATTTTCCTTTCGAGTGAATTTGTGGAGTCAAGAGACAACGACATTATATTAATATTGTGTGATATATTTTATCCCACCAACAACCTCGACAATCATGCAAAATAACACAAAAACCACACTAATCGTTCGTCGCACTCACCATTCACAAACAAAAGAAGAATTATAATAATAAAAATATCATTGGCAAGTCACAAACGCGGTTTGTCAAAAAGGAAATGTGATAGAAATGTTTACTTAGTATAAATGTCTTTCCGCAATGTTATGGGTGCCTTTTCCAATGTTTGAAATATAATGCCAATTACATTGATATTCATTTCTTTAGACATTAGGGTGACGAGCCCACCACTCTCAAAGTAACCCTTAGTATCCATTCACACTATCTAGAATTAAACAAGGTTAAATGTTAGCATGTAAAATTGTGAAAATCTTCATTATTATTTCAAAATATTATATTTAAAATTAAACATAGTGTAAGATTATAAACTTTTTTAATAAAAATGAATATTTATTTATGATAGTAAATATAGTTAAATTTATTTAATTAATAGCATTTTATAGATAAAAATTTATAATGATTTATATTATTAAAAAACTTTTTCGAATTATGTATTTGATATTCCCAAATTTTTTATTTCTTCGCAGTATCTTTATGCCTTTTGAAGCGATTAGTAATATTAGAAAAACTTTACAATATTTATTATTATTATTGTGCGAAAGGAATTATAAATCTCTCTATAAACATAATCAAAATCTTAATATCATTTGCTATTACTTTATGTTCATTTCCCAAGGGCCTTTCGGTAACGTATTGTGCTAAGTTGCTTAGTAAAAGAGTTACGTGAAACGAGCTTGTGCGGGAGGGGAGGATATAGCTGTTGAGTGCATGTTCCGAATTGAGAGAAGAAAGTTACGAAGAGGGATTGGAAAAAATTGTTGAGCGAAAAAGAAGAGAATAATAACAAAAATAATATATTACTAGCATTTGCACCAGATGTTGCAAAGAAAACGCCGTAAGGCATAAAATGCGGAAATCCATTATCCATGTAGTGTATGCATTATTCAACAAGGTGGATCTCTCTAAATTTGTTGCAAACATTTATGTTGTTGCATTGCTAATTTATTTAGAATCTACTACTACCTCCCCTTCTTGGAATATTAAATTTCTTATACAATCCCTTTGATTATTGGCATCACAATTTTTTCCACTTTAGTGGCCTTACCTTCAACCTAAAGAAACATGAATTTGAGTCACTCAATTAAAAATCAATTGCTATATCTATATATGAGCTCATTCCTTCTGCCATCAGCTGCCAAAACATGGCTCCTCCACCTGCTCTTCCCATGCTAGCGGAAGCACATATTTGTTTATAAACCATATCAAATAAATTGTCTCTCTAGTCGATGCCTAATCCTCGGTCTTTAGAGGATTTCCAAAAATCTACAAAGAGAATTGGTTTCTTCAATATTTTGCTTGCATCTTCTAGATGTTTCTTTATCCAACCCAACCGAACAATTAATAAATAAGGGAAAACTGCTCTTTGTATTCAGATTGATGCCCTTCCAAACGAACTTGCTTTGTGTATAGAGATATGCAGTGAATAATTAGGAATATGTTAATAAACCCCAATTTATTTCCCAAAGCAATAAGAAAATAAGGGAAAACTGACTTCAGAAATTTTTAATGCTACTGTTCCATCTTCACTTAGATTGTTGTGGAAATAGGAAGCTTTCCCGAAGGATTGCAGGAACAAAATCAGACAACATTAAGAAATTCAGTTGAATTTGGAGGAGATGAATGTGATGGCAAGGCAAATATGTTAAACTTCAATGATCAAATATGTTGAATAAATCTGCCACCATTGGAAGAGGAACATTTAATCCCATGAAGCCATTGATGCGTTGGGCTGAAGGTCCCTCACCAATTTGAAGAATATATGGCTCTCTAATGATATTGCTCAAAGGAAACCAAGAAAACAATGTTCTGACACCACATGGCATTTATTATTAGCTCCATATTTGCTAAAATTTGCGTTTTCTATCTTACAAATGTTTTGAAGCTAAGTTGTCTCCTTGCATAGATGCAGACAAACAATTTGCAAATGATGAGAATTAGGGATTTAAAAATATAAATTTGCATGCCTGCTAGTTCCTAAAGAATATCCCAATAACTCTAGCACATATAAAGAGAAAATTCTTTGTAGGAAAAGAAAAGGCAAATCTGTTAAACTTAAATGATCAAATATGTTGCATAAATCTGCCACCAACGACGCTGAAACAATACATTTATATATCTCACAAAGAAGCATGAACCTGCCAAGTTCCAACACTAAAATATTTTTTAAAACATATATATATGTAAATGTGTTCATCTCTTTATTTGATGCATTGTGCATTTGATATTCATAAGTTCTTTTCCTGGCCGCACTTATTCTTTCTTGGCACGCACTTGTGTTTGATTCTTGGTGACATGCTTGGTTTTTTCAACACATGGATATTTGCTAGTTGGCACTCTCAGTCTGTTGCTAACATTTGAAAAGTGGGATGAAAAAAACCAAAAGTGGAATTGCGTGGGGTGGTTCCCTGGTGGTGAGCTTCACCAATTCACAATATACACCTAGTTGACTTGAAACCCAAATAATCCATACTCCAAATTGACTTAAAAAAAATTTCATATTTGTGGCACATTTATGATCCTCTTAGGTTAGCCTTTTTCTTGGCTATTTTCGAACTCAGTTCTTATTTGTGTCTCTTCCAGTTTTCTCTGCAAACCATTGCACAAACCACTACCATTTAATGGCCCCTCAAACAACAAATTCAATGAACCTTTTACTAAGCGCAATCATACCAATTTCCACGGCTAATTTGTGCTAAAATTTATTGCGTTTTGGTTGTTGCTTCCCCAGCGAAATCGTGCCTCTATCAACGGCATTTTGTGGCCCTTCAATACAACAATTTGATGGGTGCCTTGCCAACTAAAAATGTGCTCCCTTTTGTTGCGACTTGGTTGGTAAATTCTCAGAAAAATCATGGATCTAACCTAGTGAATTCGTCCTCTTTTAATACTGCATTTTGGTCACCAAAACACCCAGCAAAAACAAACCTCTTGGCTCTGTCAACCGTGTCTGCAATTGTAAATTTCTAATATTATCTCTCTAACTTTGCATATTACATTTTTTTCAACCTTCACTAATTTCATCTTACTGGACCCTGGTTGTCCACACATCTGCCTTTGCTCACAACTTAGCCATATTTTCATTAATTGTTTGATCAAATATCACTAGTGATATGTTTCTCCCACTGTCATTGTTCATTGTAAGCAGATTTTTTGCATCTGCATCAAATATTTGAAGGCAATGTTCTAGTTTACTGTAGAATCCATTGACAGAAAAGAGACACTTGCAGTCACTATAGGAAAAGTGTATCATCATTTGATATATTGATTGATCTAGATTCTATAAGAAGGGGAAGCTGGGTAGAATGTACCATATATGAGAGCTCCAGCTTGAATTTTAGATTCCCTATATCTCAATGCAGCATTAACATATATACAATTACTAAGGTTTGTGGATCTGCAAATATCTTGATGCTTTCTATAACTTGTTGTCAAGCTTCTAAAAATTAAGCAAATTGAGACAAACAAATAACAAATGTGTCATCCTTTGATCCTTGTAATGTAACTAAGATGGCAGTGGGAATCATGATTGGCCTCTGGAAAATGCCCTTTCAACTAGTGAATTCAATACCAAAACTAAGGATTGTAAGAAGATCCATCCTTGAGTTCTCTCCACTGGTGAATGACTAATTAATTAGAAGTATAAAATATCTACTTCTATTTGGCAATAAAACATATTCCTAGGAGATCTTTGATATGACCAATGAGGAAGTTTAATCTAGTTTCTATTGACAATATCACAATCATAAAACGAAGTGCAAATAGAATATTTCTTGCCCACCCATTCACTGTTCCATCTCATTTATATGAACATATATGCCCCACATTCATTACAGAACCCTGGCATTTTTATGAGTACAATTCAATGACTTTTGTTGGTGCAATTAAAAACATTGTGTGATAGATGCAACAGAAGGTGATAATTCCATTGATAATCGTTGAGTAATACAACCCTATAATATCTTGAATAAAGCTCGACTATGATGCAAAGAATATAGTGAAAAAATCTTTGGGCCATATACCAATTGCTATGAGAATAAGATCAGCCAATAAAGCTGGTGGATTTCTAGAAAAGCTCAAAAATTTTAACTGTATTATTTTGCCAAGAAAATGTTACGACATCCCCAACCCAATAAATCATTCATGGGAGTTTAAACACCCTAAGTAGCTAGAAGCTTCCATGTTTGACCTGCTTCTCCAATCCATGAATGCCTTGATAAGCATTTCTTCTAGGGCTTCATCTTCCTCAACTTCTTTGGGGAAACTCTATGTTCCGCTCCTTATTACTCACATAATGAATATATGTTGCATCACCAATTCCCCACATCTAGAAGCTTCTTTCAATGGTGCATGCAAAATTGCTACCAAAGGACAGGCTAGATATGTGTTCAACAAAATAGCAACAAAGACTTCATTGCCATGTATGCAGAGGATCTTTAGTACCGATAATGAGGAAGATTTCAATGTTCTTTCATTTCAATATTCTTTTCCTCTTCCTTATGACTTTTTGTGTATTGTGTCCTACTTTGAGCAATTTGGTTTAGCTAGGGAGCATTGTAGGTATATATAAAAATAGAGCCTATAACCTTATTATTTTTTTTTCCTACTTCAACTTCTTATAAAAATCATCCCAATTCTTTCATTGGTTCTCATAATACTTATCCGTTTGAATTGCCTCAGCTACTATGTGGGGATCATTTTGATCTGATTCATGTATAAAAATTGCAACCCATAAAGGAACCGGTTCACCTTCAACTAACATATTTCTTAAGTTCCCAGGGTAAGGACGCTCATCCTTTGGGATTTATCTAAAGGAAGAGAACCCATTGAATTTATTCATTGCCACTTCAAACCCACTCATTCATCATTCAACTCCATAGCCCTCACAAAAGGAAATAGTGAAAGGTTTGAAAGGTGTAGCCGTTGTGGTGCTAGTGGGCAGCACTGCTATGGGCCCTAGGGCTGCCTCAAATTGGTTCAAGGCTTAACACCTGAAGATGGTGGTTTTGAGAGGTAATAGGGAATTTACTTTATTTTATGTTTTATTGCTATTCAAACTCCCCAAAACCCTAATGTAACCAGTCATTTGTAATAATTATTCATTTTATTATCAGATACAATATTATAGCATAACTTTTGGAAATATTTTAACATCAAATTTGCACTCATGAGAGCTAATATCAACATAGGGTTTTACACCATAATTGTGGCTACAGGCCAGATTAAAAATTCTTGGTGTATCCTCACGCCCCTCCTGTTCATTCCCTCATGGTGGGTAGTTTGACTCTTCTTGTCTAAAATGGCGGTTCTGGTGTTTGGGACTACATTGTTCCGTCTTGGATGATTGGGAATTTGAGATTCATAGACTTCATTCTTATTAAAGCAAAATTCTCTTGGATAAATCACATTAAGTTTTAGGATCGATGCATTTTGAACTTCTACTAAGGTTCATCATCAGGGGAAAAATCTTATTGTGCATATGCCCATCGGGGTTTCCCAATCTAACATTGAATCAAACTGTAAGATAGGTCCTATCATCTTTACCCTTGCTATTCCTCACATTAGAATCTAGAGATAGTACCTAACTATTTTGTTGAGCTTACACCTACGTTATGCTCTTTCTTTAGTCATGTTGCAAGAATTTTTGCAGGGCTATGGGCTCACGGAAACCACAACAGTAGCAGCATATTTAGATGGTGAAGAAGAAAGTAGGCACTATGGATCAGTTGGCTTGTTGACTCCAAATACTGAAGAAAAAATAATTGATCCTGATTCTGGGACTCCTCTACCTCCAAACAATAGAGGGGAATTGTGGCTTCACGGTCCCATTGTTATGAAAGGTATGTGCTTCTTAAACATTATTTCCTTCATAAAATGAAAATTTGATGTCATGAAATGTATTTTACTATAAGATCAATGAACCAAACACATCCTTGGACCCAATATAAGTAGTAAAACTGCCATGGACCAAGAAGTAAACTATGCTATCAAAGATATTTACCCTATGGCATAAAACAAAATAGAGCTATAAAATGGGAAGCATCCAATCCTGTTCTATAGAAGTACTCAATATTTTAAGTTAAGCATGCAAATTGATCGAAAGAATACAACAAATCAACGAGAAGGTACAAGAACAACTCCAAAAAATTCAGACAATGTATAAATAATGGCATTATTAGAATACAACTACTCATAATTTAGTCGAAGGAGATTAACTCAACTCGTTGTTGCTAATATTGTTTGGGATTTGGCTAGTTCTATCCTAGTAAGGGCCTAGTTTGAATCCCCTAGTAAGGTGCACTAATCTATCCCAACACATTCACTACAAAATGCTATCTAGTGAGGTGGGGTAATATCAAGTGGGTTTCCCCATATGGTTGTCGTTGGAAAAGAATCACTAGTAAAAATTTCCAGGTTGAAGATCTTGTATGTGGCTACGTTTAAGCAAGGAGAGATTCCAAGTAGAAGGGAAAAAGTTGGAAAGTCACCAATATGGCTCATTCAAGATTTTATAGCGGATTGGAAGCATTCATTCAACTTGTCCCTCCCATCATAAATGAACATCCTCTTTCCATATTGAATGATGAAAAGTTGAAGTCTTTGAACTACCAATGTCAGATGTGGGACGAAGATGAAGAATAGTTCTAGCAGCTGAGGAGATACCTAGTATGCAAACCGAACTTGTACATGATATCGTATTGCAAAGAAATTTTCATGCTTATAGGAAATGGCCAAAGAGTACTTACACATTGGTTTAGAAGGTAAACTTTTAAGCAAAGCCAAGAGATATTAATGGAGGAGATGACACAAAAGAAACCATTCTCATCTTGAACCTAATAAGTTAGTAAGGAACCTGAAACCTCCCAAATGGAGGAGGTAGGCCAGTATAGATTCATGAAAACATCAAGTACTATAGGAATAACTAAACCTAATCAAATAGCCAACGAATTGGACAGCAGGGAAAACCAGAGAGATTTGTTGAAAAGGAACAAGAGAGTTTGCAATGGCAAAGAGGATGGAGGAAAAAAGAAGGGAGACATGGATCAGTTTTATAAACATCGGGCATCTTCCAGAAAAAGAAGTAAGATACTTCTGTCCTCGGAAGTTCACAGATTTATATTATGTAAGAACAAGAAACCATAGACAAAGTTGCAAACTTATGATTTTCTTGGGTTAAAAGTTCATGTGTATAATCATTGGTGTGTATGCATTAGCAACTTGTAGTTGACCTTTCTGATACGGATTTATTATATAGACAACAAAGCTCCATTTTTATATCACCCAGAAGACACAAGATATAAATCAGTAACAAAGGAGGCCAGTTAAAAATCTCTGTAACCCAATTAATTGTGTAAAATGAAGAATTGAAAATCGTATCATAACTCCAATATATGGAAGATGCGAGGAAGCAATTCGATCATAAAAAACAGAAAAAAATAAAGACTCAATAGAATATCTTGCTACTAACTATTAACATCTGTGGATAACATAGCATCCAGAGTAAATAACATTCATACTGATCATAAAGACATGATACACAACTCCTTTACAATGAAGAAATAACAATGATTCACAGTTTGGTGCTCAAGGTTGAGGGAGCACTAAGCACCCGCTGCACGACATTTAACGTTATACATCCTTGGTTCTACTTTATCGTATTCGAAAAAACTAACTTTAAATCCGATGGTTTATGACCAATACTGCAGAGCATCAATTACCATGTAGCCAAGTACAACGGTGGATAGAGACAGCGATCAGTCAAGCAACAACGGTTGAGCGAGATCAGATCGTCTGGAGATTAAAATGAACTGAAGTACTTGATTTCACTGCAAATTCCAGTGACCTCAAATCCATGTAAGTGCAGGAAATTAAATACGCCCTGATTACGTCCTTGTTTCAAGTAACAGACGAGAAATGGTAGCGCCCCTTCTTTTGATTAATCGAAGGAGAAGTATTCAGATGGCCACGCTTGCAGAAACTCAAAAGAATACTGAGGGGAGGAAGAGGGGTTGCGTAGCCCTGTTTCCATCCACCGGAATGGGTCATCTCATGACCTTTCTTCATCTCGCAAGAATTTTAGCAACCAACCACGGGTTCTCTGTCACATTCATCACTGCCAGGGCCAATGTTTGTCCTTCCGAAACCGCACACATCGACGACATCGCCTCTTCGGTTTTCGACATTCGCGTGGTTCAGCTCGAAATTCGATCATCGTTATCTGAAACAACGAGAAATGAATCCCAAGATCCAATTTTTGCGTAGTGGGATGCCCTTTGTCGCTCCATGGACGCCTTGGAACACCTCCTCCTCACGGATCTGCTCAGCTCTTCCACATCATGGCCTCCCATTTCCACCATTATCACGGATCCCATGCTCACTACTACTCTTCAAGTCACCGCCAAGTTCAGCATCCCTAATCACATTCTATACACGGCTTCTGCTTTGTCGCTCGGCTTTTTCCTCTACGCCCCAATTCTCGATTCTTAGTGCTACGATTTCAGTGATGAGGAATTGATATTGAATATCCCCGCTTTCCCCCCATTGCCCACCTCTCAAATCGCACAAGGTCTCAAGAGCAAAGGGAGTGCGTTCTACAAACACTTCATTTCCAATGGCTCCAATGCCCTCAAGGCTTCGGGTATTCTTGTCAATACGTTCTATCATCTCGAAGATCCGTTTCTTGACGCCCTCCACAGCGGGCAGGTGATGGAGGGATTACCTCCCATATACCCGATCGGACCCCTCTTTCTTCCATCCATGTCGATGATGCATTCCAACTCATTAAAGCTCTTGTCAAGCCACGATGACGAACACGATACAACAAAGCGGTGCCTGCAATGGCTGGACTTGCAACTTGCCAGATCGGTGGTGTTCGTGAGCTTTGGCAGCAGATCAGCCATGTCGGTGTCTCAGTTCATAGAACTCGCCTTGGGGTTAGAGCACAGCGGGCAACGATTTCTCTGGGTGCTGAGGATTGTTGTGATGGGCAATGAGGTATTCGATCCCTCGACTGTTCTTCCACTGGGATTCGAGTCTCGCGTGGGGGGCAGAGGAATGGTGGTCACTTTGTGGGTTCCGCAGGTGGGCATTCTGTCACACCGTGCAGTCGGAGCATTTCTGAGCCACTGCGGATGGAATTCGGTGGTGGAGATTGTGGGTTGTGGAGTTCTGATCGTTGCTTGGCCCCTGTTTGCAGATCAGATGAAGAATGCGAGGTTTGTGGTAGAGAATGCCAAGGTGGGCATGGAGGTTAAAATGGCAGAGTCATACCGAAACGCTTTACCTGCCCCTTTTCTCCTTTTTTTTTTTTATTTCAGTTCAGTTTTCATCAGCGACCACGATTCATTCAATCGTCTAACACCATAAATCTATGGTCAACAATAGGACAGGGTGGCGGCTAGGGTCATTCATTTCAAATGGAAACGCCTTACGGCGTAATTAAAATTTCTCACGAAGCACATATTACTAAAATTCCAAAAATATATATTAAAATTCTTAGTTACTATTACTTCTGAAAAATAACGGGAAAACTATATCTATTTTTTTGTTTGTTCATTCACTGATATCTGATTAAAATTTAGGAAAAAGGAAAATTTGGAGTAGAAGCGTGATAATGAATCTTCATTAAAAACTATACATTTCGCCAGGCCTGCTCATGAGCAGTTCCCCAGGTTTCATGTTTCATCTCATATGGAGAACAAATCGGGAGAGGTTGAAGGGAAGTTGACAGCGGAGAGTTTGAAGGAGAATGACTTAAATTTATTTCAGATCGTGCGTGATCAAGTCTATCCCTCTTTGACTTAAGCTAGCTTCTATTTATAATTAACTCTTTTCTGGCTGCACAAAAAAAATCAATTCTCAATTTGAATTTTAATGTACCCCTCTTTGACTTAAGCTAGCTTTTATTTATAACTAACTCGTTCTGGCTACACAAAAAAAGTCAATTCTCAATTTGAAGTTTAATCTAGATATAATCTATTATTTTTATATGTTTTAATCAATATATTGTGTAAATGATCCTATAAATAAGATCTTATAAATAAAAATACTAAAGTTAATGAGGTTAACAAAAAAAATACTTGCACTCTTATTGGTATCACTATTAAATATGAGTTTAACCCGGTCATATTTTTGTTTAAATATTATAAAATTAAGAATAGTTTTTATTTTTGAAATAACTTTATGAAATTTCATGGCTATAAATAAAGTAGAGATTTTATTCACTTTATTATTAATGGTCACATTTTTATTCTATATCAAGTTGATATTAGAGGATAATTAACCACAATAATGTAATTTAATCAACTTAATGAAATAAAGTAACAATAAATACAATCACTAGAGGTGTTAAGATCAGTCAAAGCAAACAAAATCTACCAAATAGATTACACACAACATATAAGTGAGATAAACTAACTAGAGAACAATTAATTATGACCTTTGTAGTCTATATGACATAAGGGACATTCATGTGGTTCACATGTTGGTGCAATATGCTCAAATACTAAGGTTATTGTTGCATAGTAGGACGATAAAACCAATGGAAGGTTTGATAGGAACCCTATAATGGAGGTGTAAAAATCTAGTTTAATGGTTAGGGTAAAGAATAAGTAGGAGCAAAAGGATGAAAAGAGTGGACTCAACACTCAATTTAACTGGAAATCTAAGAGAATTTAAAAGAGCCAAAGGGGAGGAAAAAAGAAAGTAAAGGCATTAAATTAATTAGAGCTTTAACATTAATAATGACATATAAAGATAAAATTAATGTAAGACAATTCAATTAGGTTTCAAAAATATATATGAAATAGTAAGAAATTAAAAGGATGAGTGCAATGTAAACAAGCTCACTTTTCAAGTATCCTTTCATAAGTTGATTAACCTCATTTTCTAAGTTACATCGAATAAAGACAATTTATATAGTAGGCTTCTAACAGATATTTTCTCAACAATATCAACATTTCTAATGTTTCCTCATCTTCCTACATAGTAGATGCAATCCTCATAGCTAATTAAAATGCCTTTGGAGATACCAGATTAAAAAATAAAAAATTAAAGTGTTGTATGGTGACCTAACCTTTTATTAGTATGTTGATATTTGCATTACCCTAGTTGAATCGGCTTTGGAGATACCATATTAAAAAATGAAAAAATAGTGTTGTATGGCGGCCTAGATTTCCCTTAGTATTTCGAAATTTGCGTTACCCAAGTTAAATCCTTTTAGCTCGCTCGTAGTAACAAACTTTGATTTACAAAATGGTAAGATTGTAAAAATCCAATGGAGACACCAAATGACATATCAACAATCCATTAAGAAATAAATATAAATTTAATTAGAAACAGGAAACACATATGAAAACCTTGAATATGATCTGTGAAAGTCACTAAGCATATGGAGAAGGATTATTAGAAGATACAACTGAAAATTGTATGCTATTCAAATTTGATAATAGAATAAAAGTTTTTCAAATATAGAAGGATTGAATAGGCTTTGTAAGATTTCAAAAGGATATGTGAATAAGATAGGACAAATATAAATAGTTTGGGAAATGAACTTCAAGAAAAATTATAAAATGGCATAGCAATTTGGTGAATAAATTCACATGAAAGAAGAATATTACAACATTCAAAAATGGACCATGTGCTTTAAGGCCTATATTGCATATGTTTGATTAAAAAAGTATGATTTATAACGTATACTACAACATACATGTGTGATACATTTCATGACAATCATGCTTCATTTTTATAAGTACTAGGAATAGATAATAAAGGTTTGGCATAGTGCAATCCCAATTAAGTACTTATATGAAACCTAAAACAATGGGTAATAAACATTTATAGGCTAGATAAGGAGGTTTCACCCTAAGAAAAATAATAACCAATACAAAAATTCACTAATTATGTATCCAAAAGGCTCCACAAGGTCTCAAACAAGGGCCAAAGAATAGAGACAAGAGGGAAGGTGATATGACATCACTATCAAAATGTTATATATCCATACAATTTAGAAATCTAGAATAAATTAGTGTGGCTCTCTATAGAGTAATCCAATAAAAAAATAAATTATCTTTATATAAGGATAAGGAGAAATCAAATCATCATTGAACATATAATTGATGAATGTAATATAGGAGTAAATTGGATCATATTAAAGTATCTAATACCTTCTGCAAAATTATTTTGATACGTTAAACTTTTTATTTTTTTTACATTGTTTATTGGTTGGAATGAAAAAGACAAATGTTATTGTTTTATATATATATATATATATATACATATATATTAAAGACTTAGAGATGTGTAAAGGCTAGGACAAGATATTTAACTTTTAATTGTCAAAAAATTGTAGGAAATCATAATTCCCAAATGGCGAGAACACCAAAAAAGGAAAATCTTACTCTTGCTAGAATTCAAGAAAATTTCGAAGAGCGCAACGAAAATATATTTCTAGATCGAACATAAATTTCATGAGTTGTAGTCTATGTAGGAGCATTGTGAGGTAGAAAAACTTGAACCGAGAATTTTGTTGTAGGATGCTGCTAAAAGTGTTCAGAAAGTAAATTATTGAAAAATACTTTGGACTCTTTTCCCGAAACGAAATTGATATATAGAGTTCGCAGTTTGGGACGAGGGTGGAAGCCTTTGACACATTTTGTAAAAAAAATGAGCTAAGTAGTTGAATGTTAATTTATGTGGTTGATTGATTTTTGTGGAAAAAGGAAAAACTCTTGTCAAAGAATTTAACGACTTGAAGTTGAGTTAGTGGTAGCTAGTTAAAGTGTTACTGATGCAATGTTAAAGAAAGTATATTTATATATGTGGTTGATATTATTTGAAGAATATTCCCTTTTCTTTTCTAATATGTTATAGGAAAGCAATGGCCACATATGGCTTCTCATTTGTGGAATTTGGGGCAAGTAGGTAAAAGAAACATCTGTCATAATGCTCAATGGCCATAGGTCACTTCTAGTTTGTGGAATTTGGGGTAAGTGGGTAAAAGAAATATATTTGATAATGTTCCTATAAGGAAATAAATGTTATCAAAGAGACAAAGAAAGATTTTTAATAAAATAAATATCTATCACAATGTCCCTATACAGAACTAAATATTATTGAATAGACAAAGGAAGATTGTTGATAAAAGTATTGACGATGAGTTAGGGTTAGATTGCATAGAGAGTTTGATTTGCACGAGGTTGCAAGGCTAGTGCTATTGTGAATGGGACATAAGAGGTTGGTGTTGAAATGGTAAAGAAATTTGTGAACTCCCCTACACCTAGGAAAGATCTTTGTTGCTGATAATGTGTGCTAAAATCATGCTTACTTATTGTGAATCATGTTCAATATGCCCAACCACAATTAGTGAGAGGTAGCATGTTTAACCATGCTGAACCATATTCAATAATAATCTATCATAAGCAAATTTAGTTTAACATACACAACCATGGCTACCATGGTTAATCATTTATTGACCACATTTGACACTTCTCAACTATAATTTTAGCATATTTAACTATACATATTTAACTATGGTAAAGCTCTTGTTATGATCCACTCTCCTCGCAACTTATTTTGGCTATTACCCAACCACGTTAACGAAGTGGTTGAGATATCTAAATCAATATCACTCTTCACATTCCATACACCACTAACTAACATTGAAAAACCGAAAATGACATTAATCAGCAAATTTCAGCCACTTTATTAATATAAAAAAACTATGATTGTTATTAATACCTATCCTACATATAAGCTTATATATGCCACCTCTTAATGATTTGTACCCCTCACTAAATAAACCAATTAAATGGTTGAAACCGAATTAGAATTAAAATAAAAATATGTAACCGACCACGAACAAAATGTCTTTAACACTTCATAGAAGGCAAACTAAAAGTCCGCCATTCTCCGAGTCGGAGTGCCGTACATAACCCAAGTAACTATATTACAACCTGTAAAATGATATTTATTTAAAATATATAAAGCATTACTCATTAATATCGTAGGTCATCGAGTAAAGTCTCGTCTCGAGCTCTTATCTTTTCGGATGATATAAGATATCTTCGGAAAAGCCACGAGATAGAAGAATCACGAAATGGAACTGACACTAATAATACCAATCTTGCCACAGAAATTTTTGGGAGGGTTACCGATCACGTTGAGAAATAATTAAATAGATATCGTATGGGAAATGTTTGCGCCTTCCACTGTAACAAGTTGAATTGACGGCCTTCCACCGACAAGGAAGACACCTTTCAGAAGCACGTAATCTCTAGCGTAACGTGTAGATGGATTGAAGGACATAACAGAGATGGCTGGGAATTCGAGAATGTTTGGGATAATGTGTGTGTACGCCAGTGAAATGAAATTGACCAAAGGAATATCCAGGTTGCAATGGCTGAAAACGTCAATATTGTTTTGCTGCGAATTATCGTAGACTAGAGTCGCCTTGACGGAAACGTGTGAAGCCAGCAAGTTGTATGGAGTGGAAGCTTTGCAGATGGTCATCGGGTACTGCAACTCTTGGAAAACGATAGTAATTCATTGCAATTGAGAAGTGAATGTTTCGATCTCAATCCTCATTTTCGAGATCGATTCATTGCTCTTTACAGGAACTATCCCTTAGCCGCAGCTATGGCAGCTGTCGAGTCTTATGATTGGCGGAGATGATGGTGAGGGAGACATATTGATATGCGACATTTGTCAGGAGAGGCTGTCCAGCGAAGGGGAAATAAAACGATTGCCTTGCAATCACTTTTTTCATGGGAACTGCATTTTTTCCTGGTTTTATTGTCAACAATCTAAAACTTGAATGCCCTCTCTGCAGGAAAAAAATTAGTCTCCCAGTTTCCCAGTTTATTCCCTCACTGTCTCCGAGTTTTCAAATGTTTATCCGATCCTTCTCCTTAAACAGACATAATTCAATCGAGTTTTAAGGTGTATTTTTTATTTTCGTTGTTTAATGGAACTGGAAATTTTGTTTTTTTTTACTTATTACGATTCAAATTTGCCCATTATGTACCTTAACAATAGACTATGTAGTATGGACATTCGAGGTAATCAAGAGTTATATGAGTTTAGAGCATACGCATTCATAAAGACCGTGTATAACTGGTGTTACCGGTTGAGCTTCTCCACCTGAATACTGTAACTTCAGTGTAGTGGCAGTATAACAGTAGTAAGCTTAATTATCCAGCCTAACCATGCATACATGAATTACGTAGTATAATGCTTAATGGCATTAATATTCAGTCTGATCACCATATCCACGTGGTTATATACTCGCAAACAATTCAGAGCAAGTGTTATAAGTCACGGTTCCCTCCTAATATGTTAGTGTTACCTATGGCAATCTGAGTCACGGGTTAAATTTCACGTTGTATGCGCATTTTTACTAGTAAAATACGTTTTAATCTAAAACCTCCACGTCATGCTCAACTTGCCATTTATTTTCAAAAATCTATATATATTTAATATGGTGCGAACAGTATAAATTTATAATCTCCACAAGCTCCAAAGTCGACACTCCGCCAGGGCAACTTGTAGTAGTACTCACTCCATTGAATTCACAAAAATATGGGTGATTTTAGGGGCGAATGTTCGCCCTTTGGGGGGAATTAAGGGGTTTTAAATTTTTAGTGGGCGAATATTTGGTATCATAGTACATTTTTACAAACCACCTCAAATAGGCCACCTTATTTTAAGGGAGAGGGTAAAAAAGGTAAATCTAGCCCTTGAAATTAGGTGTTACAACCTTCCATTCGCCGATTTTCAAGAATAGGTTTTATTTAAGTGAATCCTATGGGCCAAAGGCCCAAATACCTTATTTATAAAAGACGTATGGTAAATTAATAAAGATATAAATAACTAAGAGGTATGGTAAATAAATAAAGCATAATTAATAAAAATATAAATAAATGAGAGGTATGGTAAATAAATAAAACATTTTTATATTTACTCCATAAGTCACCTTATATACATGCAAGGTTGTAAACAAATAAAAATATAAGTAAAGTGGAGGTATGGTAAATAAATAAAACGTCTTTCTATACTTAATCAAAGGTATGGTAAATAAATAAAAATATAAATAAACGAGACGCATGGTAAATAAATAAAACCTCTTTTTATATTTAGTCCATAATGCTCATTCTATTTATGAAGCTCAAGAAAGAGGTTTTATTTAAGTGAATCTATGGGCCAAATACCATATTTGTGAAAGAGGTATGGTAATAATTTAAAAATATAAAATAAGCGAGAGGTATGGTAAACAAATAAAACATTTTTTTATATTTACTCCATAAGTCACCTTGTATTTATGAATGATGTGCTAAATTAATAAAAATATAAATAAACGAGAGTTATGGTAAACATTTTTTTTTATTTTTTTATTTTTTTAATACCATGCAAAAAACATTATTAACCCTAATATTAGTATTAATAAAAATAAAAATGGCACATGGTATTGACCCATGGTATTGACCAAAATGGCACATGGTATTGACCCATGGTATTCACTTGAATGTAGCCTATTTAAATGGGGGAATTAAACCATAATAGATCCATTTTTACTCTGGATCTACTAACCCGCGAGAGATTGCGTTGCCAGGTTTTTGAAATCGCTCCCTCTCTGTACAAATAAAAGCTACACTATTATAGCTGGTAATTTCTTGTAATTTCTTGGGTAGTGGGTTATGTAAAAGATTGAGCTTTGTTTTGTATTTGTTGTAAAAAAATTGGACTAGACTTTTATATGTTTGAAATTTCAGTAGAGCTTGATGCATTGAATCCATTTGTCTTTAGTGGGATATTAAACGAGCTCAATTCTCGGTAGTGGGTTATGTAAAAAATTGAGCTTTGTTTTGTATTTGATATAAAAAATTGGACTAGACTTTCAACAACGGTTTGTGTGGTAAATAGCATTAGATTGTTGGGTTTTGTCTGAAATGAAGTTGAACACAACTTCCTATCTGCAAAGTCGGTTGTTGGGCCAGCCACCAAAAGGGTCGTTGTATCCAACCGAGAAATCATGCACGTTATGCTTTTGGTTTGAAAATTATTTCACAACTATTGTTATTTTATTGTACAATTTGGAATTAGATAAAACTTGTACAAATAAATTTTAAAAGTCATATGATGGGCAGTGTAAAAATAAAAACGTCATAAAAAAATTCATTGACAAGTAAGGTCACCCGTCAAATTTAACCCCTGATCCCAGTAATTCATTTAGGAGAATTGCTACTATTTTTTGGTGTCACGATTCATTCCCTAAATGTTTTTTCCTTATTGCAATTTTATATTAAAAACTAGATCAAGTAGTGTTTATCAATAAATGTAACATTTTTGCGAAGGGTTATAAAAATTTAATTTAAAATTTTAAAAACATTATCAATATTAATAATCAATTTGTTTTAATACTAAGTATAATTAAAATCTTTCTATTTTTTCTCACATAGAGTAATTCAAAGTATAAAATTATAATTTTGTATAAGAAACGCTTTGGCCACTCATTAAAGAAGAGATTTGGAGTTAAATAATTTGGAATATTAACGATAAATAGTAAATTAATAAGCAATATAAATTTATTTCAACCAAAGATTTATCAAATACTTAGATATATCAATTCTCCTCACTTGCAAATACATTTCTCTATTTTCAATTACTTTATACTTATACTTAGTTGTCATTCAGAATATAAAACATGGTCATTAAATTATTTTTTCTATTTCTCACATTATTTGCATTAAAATGTTTATATGCTTGCAACTTCTCTCTAACATATTCCCTCTTGTACTAAGAGGTAGACAATACTTATATATAAAATAATAAATGTTTTATTTTCTATTTTCATTTTATTCACTAAAATATTTACATATTGAAAATAAATATGATATTTTAACATTCATGTTAATTCTCTTTTTATATCTACAAACCACAAAGACCCACTGACTATAAGATATTCTTATTGATTCCCAATGTAGCTTTAAATCACAATTTAACATTAAAAAATATTATTAATAGCAAAAAAATATATTTATATCTATGCTAAGTAAAATATTTGAATACCAACCATATAGATAATTATATATGACAACAAGATATAATAATTAAAAAAGTTATAGTAAAATGTTTTATTATTTTGTAAACTAGAGATAATAAGATGGAGTTGATGCAGATAGGGTGTGCTGTATGTACTCTTATATATTCTTCTTTACCTTAATTTATTAAGAACAATGAGGGATTGAATTTCTAGAAGTGCAAACCCTCTCAATGATTGATAAATATAGAGATGAGATTGGCCTATGTGAGCTGAGATAAAGTAATCAAGGGAAAGTATTGAATTATTCTGTGCATGATAGTTTCATATAAGAAAATTTATAATGTTGTAGCTCATTGATAGAAGCAATGTGAATAGCCATATTTAGGAACCATTTGGAGGTAGTCCTCTCATATTGCATAGCCCGTCATTGAATTCTTTTTGGATGGTTTTTCCATAGCATATGGTACCCATATCTCGATAGAGAGGGTAACCTTCTTGGAATAAATTTGAATCAGATCTTTACATGAGGATGACATATGATAATTTGAGGAGATTAAAATTTAATCTCCTCTCTTTAAGAGAATAAAGGAGGGATAAGATGCCTCAATGCAAACCCCCAAACATTTAGCACTTTCACAAATGACCTCTAACTTGATAACATATGTAGAAATACTTGGGTATCTACCTAGACTAACCCATGGGGAGCTATGACGAAGTAGTGAGAGCACAATACCAAATTATTCCATAAGGAAATGATCAAGTGATGCCAACGTGTTAGTATTTTTGAACTATCCTTTTATGAATTATAATAAGACATTCTGAAAATGAGTAAGAACTGGTGACCTGTTCTCAAACACTTCTTACTAATCAATAACCAACTTAAGAGGAGGAAATTCAATTCATTACAACCCACATTCCTTGTATTACTATTCAAGATAAAAAATATGCTTTGATGTGATAGGTATCCTTGAAGGAAGTGGAGAAGTGGGGCTGTCGATAATTTGAAAACAAAAATATAGGCCCTGATGACTCAAACATTCAATTATTTGGCTCTTGTTAGCGATTTTTTAGTATAGAGATTCATGAACTTGTGGAGGATACTCACCAATAAAAACAACTATTTTTTGGCCTCAATGCAACATTTTTTATCTTTGTCCCAAATTTTTAGAGTATAAAATTGTCTCCTCAGTGATAATCAACACTCTCAAAAGACGTCTGGGGAATTTAATTTTTTCCCAATAAGATAGCTTTTATGGAGGGTAGGAAAATATTGGATGGGATTGTTGCAATGCATGATGTCATGAAATATTTCAAAAAAATAAAAAAAGTAGGTAGGATGGTTATGTTGGATGTTTCGAAGGCTTACAATAGACTTGATTGTCAATACCTACTCTCCACCTTTTCGGTCTCTAGATTCTCTTCCGCTTGGATTGCTTGGCTTCTTGGACTAATTTGAACCCATTTATAGCCCATCACCATCAATGAATACCCTTCTACCATATTTAATCCATGCAAGGGTCTTTATTAAGGGGATCATGTCACTCCATTTACATTTATTATAAGTGTTAAGGGTCTCAAAAGATATCTTAATAGTTTTGTCTTCATGCATGCTCTGAAGGCATGTGGTTGTTTTGAAATGGCCTAACTATCATGCAATAGAAGTTTTAGGATGATATCCTACTTTTTTCCTTTCCCATGAATAACATTTTATTCTTCAATACAGCTAAGGATATTTGGTTTCATTTTTATCAACACTTAGCATTTAAGATTAGTCCTTTATCTTCTTCATATTTTAGAGCCCCATTAGTCATAAACTCCTTATGCTTTTCATGTTAAAAGAACATAATTTAGTGAATGAACTCTAAGCTGGACAACTGGGCATTTTCATATTTAAACTTGGTTTGTCAAGTTGTGTTGCTCAACCCCATTCTATTGGCTCTTCTAGTGTGTTATCTTTCTATGCATACAGCTCCGAAAATTATAACAAAGTTTTGATGTCCATTTTCAAATACTTTCTTTGAAACAGGTTTCTTAGAATTCCTATATGGTTTCTTTGTTGAAGTTTCTGCTACTTGCTTTTTAATTTCAACCATTTCATTTGACATCATTTTCAGGACCTTTTGTAGACCCTCCATATCGTATGGATCTTTAGGGGTTTTCTTCTTTGAATCATCCTTAAAAGAAACTCTTTTGGATTTCCTATCTTCCTGAGAAGCTTTCTTTTCCAAAGCGATAATGTGTTTTTCCACAGCGAGGGCTTCTTTCATGTTTTCGGCTAAAGTTGGTTTCCCAGACCTATCTACAAAAATGGCTATATTTGAAGGTAAGGCTGTGATGTACCACTTGCTTCTGATTTGCTCACTTGGCTTGGAATCGGTAGGGATTTTATTCAAGAGCTTATTGAATCGAGAGTTAAACTCCTTGATCGGTTCTCTAGATTCAATCCTTAGATTTGAAAGATCATTAATCAATGTCTCCAATGATCTATCATCACCATATTTGGTAAGAAACTGCTCCTTAAAGATATTCGAGCTGGTAATGGATCCAGAGGGTAAGGAAAAATACCAAGACCCAGCTGATCATTGTAAAGTGTAGGGGAAAATCCTAACTACAACATCTTCTTCTGTTACTCCTTTTAAATTAACTGAAAACATGAAATTGTTTATGTGTTCCTCAGCTAATGTTCCAGCATCTGGATTAAATTTTGTTAACCGCTTCTCAGGATAATCAGGTAATGGATGTAATGGTGCAGGCATAGTGACCGCACCAGGACTGTTCCATGGATTCTGAGCCATCTTGGGAGTACCAACGATTGTCGATGGAGTTCCAGGTGTTTGGGGAGGAGTTGGTATTGAAGACTGAAGAGATTGTGATGTTGAAGTTGGTGATCCCTCGTGAGCAACAATATGTAATGGGGGATTGGATGCTTGACTTCGCACTGGAGAGGATGAGACGGAAGATGATGGACAAAAGGTCTCACTACCAGATCCTTCAGTGTTCTTTTTAGCCTTTTTTCCTTTGTGGTAAAGGAAACTCAGCAGGTTCAATGCCGAGTTTTTCACTTTGAAGTCTGGTGAGAGGGTGAGGAAGATGGAATTGCAAAGTCTCATTTCCTTGAGATACTTCAGATCTCTGAGGTGATATGGAAAAGCCTTGAAGTTTCTGGATGAGAGACTGAACTTCAGGGGACTCTGGACTTAGACTTTCTGAAGTATTATGGGGTTGAGCAGTGGTAGTTTATCCCACTTCTTCTCGTTTGGACATTGGTGTTTCATAGTGCAAACCGGAGGTCCGAGGTGAGGTGGAGGGTGATTTAATCTGTGAATGGTCTATAGATATTGATTTAATCGCCATTCACAGTTGATGGCCCTCCTTCTAGCGCCAAAATGTTGATGCCCTAAAAACCGTTGCATCAACGTCAGGGGATAACCACCCGGTCTAGACCTTAATACAGTTCCTTCTCTATTTGGGATCGTGCCTCTGACTGGATATAATGGGACCCATTTCCCAGCAATGAATAAAAAGGGATGGATGAGTGATTGGTTTTCTAATAAGTGATAATAAATGGCTGACTTAATCTATAAGCGAAAACACAAATGATTATTCTATCTGGGGAAGCTTCTATTCTTAAGTGCAATGTTTAATGATCTCAGTTCATTAATAGGCATATAGATGACACTATTCAATAAGAATAGACATTCATTTAAATAATAGTTTCTTTGTTCAAATAGTTGAACAAAGTAATTAATAAAACATTGTTACACTTTTCGTTTTATCTTACTGATACATGTATGATTAGACGAAAAGTAAGTTGTAAACATCCAGTAGTGCAAAGTATAAAGAATGTTGTTAAAACACGTGCATATATTCAATAATAGCAAGAATGATCCAATAACAGTCCACATAAAAAGAATGAATTCAGACATAGACAGTAGTACCATATGAGCTACAAATCATTCCCAACATCAATCGCAATTCAAATTCCTTCTTCCGACTCCGAAATACCTTTAAATAAAGGTAGTAGTGCACATCCTAATAAAAGCTTCATTATCAAAATTGGAATAATTGGCCCAGTCTTTATAAAAGAATATGCCTGAAGTAAAGTAGTGAAACTTCAGGCTTAAGTCATATACAAAAACTTACGACCCTTTCTAAATACATGAAAGTGTCTATAAATACTAAATTAAACTAACAAGCTACAAAATTAAAATGCTACTAAATTGGTATAACTTGATCTTGAATATCTCCCCCACAGCAATCTGGTAGTCGATAGCATGATTCATCACTCTGTCTGTTTGCCTTTCGACCTGAGTTGGCATATTGCTAACACCGATTCCACTTCTTGAGGGCGACTGAGACAAGAATTGATTTGAGTAGAATAGGTGGCATTGTGTATATCGGGAATGATACACCTGATTGCACCTGTTAGGCACTTGAGGGCAACTCTCTGGCTGTGTCATTTTACTTGGAACAACCAATAGGTGTCCCAAGTTAAACTTTTAATCCTTGTGATCAATCTCCCATTCATTTCAAGCTCTTGATAGCATGATTTCTCCAATGTTTTGGCCGATAGTAATTTACCTGGTGTACATTGAGAGATCATGTTAGATAAATAGAGAGTATTGTTAATCAATTCAATCAAATTATTTGTGGATAATTTGCATCTAGAAACTTCTCTCTCTGCCTTCATCAATTGGAACTGCCACTCCACGAATAGAATTTCTTTATGGGATTCTAAGATTTTAGGTAAATTCGCTGCCTATCCCTCATTAGTGTCCTGCCAAGTAAGAAAATCCGTTAAGGTCTCATTGGCCTGCTCTAAGTCCTGTCTGGCATCGACTGATTTATCGATTGTAGATGTTGTAATTTCACACAGGGGTTCAACTCAAGTAATGTTATGACACAATAATCTTATTTGTGTTATCATTGCCTTATTAATCTGTAGTGCTTCTGCTTTGAAATCGGTAGGATGCGGAAGACTCTTGAACTTCTCTATTTGACCTGATAATTGAGCAATTTTCTCATCTTTTGTCTTTACCGTCTGTTCATTCATTGTCTTCAATTTTGCTAATGCCTCCGATAGTTCTTTCTACCTTTGAATGGCACTCGAATCTACCCTTTGTTTCTCTTCATGCAACCACTTGTTTAGTTGATTACTTAACTGTTGCTGCGTGGACAATTGTTGTTGTAGTTGTTCTGCATTATGCTCTACCTTTGATAGCTATGCTTGTAATGAAGCGATCGCCTGATATTTTTCTTTTAACAAATTGCTCACTTCTGATGCCTTGTCCATGGTGGCCGCCGAATAGGCTCCAACATATTGGGACAACTTTTTCAGGTCAATGGAAGGATCAAATTCCTTCTTCCAAACTACGTTGGATGTCACTATTTGTTCAGGGAACAGGGAAGGTTGATCAATCCTTCTCCTCTTCCGCTATTGCTTTATTACAGCTCGGTGCTTTGGGCTATAAAGGACATGCAATGGAGGGATATCGTCCACTTGTAAAATGATTTGAACCGAAGGATCCTTGGGAATTATTTCTAATTCTTTAGTAAGGGGTAGACCGTTGGTTCCTTTGCTTGGAACCTCTTTTGATGTTGTATCCTGTGTATCAACCGCTTTGGATTTATTGGCATCCCTTGAGGTTTCAAGATTGCTTATGATTGAATCAAATTGTGGCCATTCTTGGAGAAATATCGGGTCAATTTGGGTATCGACATTCACATCCTTGTTGCTCTACTCCTGCTGCATTTTCTGTTCCTCCTCGTTTATTCTCTATTGTTCTTTCCTCTGCGCTTCCTCTTGTTCTTTTATCTGTGCTTATTCCTGTTCTTTCCTCTAGCATTCGTCATGCCCTCTTCTTTGGAATTCTTCAAAAATTTCTTATGTAGCAGGAGGTTCGTCGGTAAGTTGTTGTTCAGGCTCGCTTGACTGTATCATCGGGGCAGTGGCTAACAAATCTAGAGGCAGAGTTTGCAACCTCTTCTCTCTAAGTTTGTTAAATTTGGCTAGCCCATCATCGTGGTATCTCATTTTATCTATTGCTTGAACCTGAAATAATGACTCGGCCGAGCAAAATCGTCATCAGACTCATCTTCTTTATGTTCAAATTTAGTGAGTTTTGCCTGTTCTAGAACATTATAGATGACTTTGTTTGGATCAAATCGTCTGTTAGGAAGAGTGGAGAGATTCAGTATATTAATCTTTTCTGCTTCTTTCTCTGCATGTTTGTAGTCTTGCAGAGTGTAGACACCACACCTTAGAGGAAAAGGAGGCCAGACTTGCTTCTTTGAATTACTCAGAGTCTTTGTAGCTCCTGCGGGTGTAAGTTGATAGCTATCTCTCAAGCCAATATTTTGTCAGGTATATACAAGGGGAGGACATGAGGCCAGGCCTGACTGTCGAAAACTCTTATATATGTGAATTTTTCTTCTCTGAACCAAGTTCCTAAGGCTGTAAAGTCAAGCTCTTCTTGCGAGGAAATCTTAGGAGTAGGTTTATCAAAAATTGCATAGTGAATGGGTAACATAAATCAATTGCAAACTTGATATAGGTGGTGTTTATAATGGGCTTTCCAGAAATTATGGCGATAGGTATGAATGGGCATGCGGTCCTGTGGAGTCCATCTCCACCCTAACACAGGAAATTTGGAATTAAAATAGAGAGTGTCTAAGATGTAGGCACTAAAGTAAAATGGAGGAATGAATCTATCAGTAACGCAAGATTTGTTTCTAAACTCAAGAATAGCTATTGCTAACTTTATCATATAATATATTCCCCCAATCCATTATTTCACTATTGCATGTTGCTTCCATTAAAGGTACCATCTCTATGGAAAATTTTGAGGAGTCATCCAACCCACAAATCCTACACATCATCGCTCCAGCATAACAATAAGGAGAACACAAGGAATCGACATAGTATTTACCCAAGGAATCATGCTTGTGTTTCGCTGGGTTCTGTCTCCATTCCCATATAGGCACTGACTCAGTTTCATTTTCATCTCTGAAATTCTCCAGAAATGCTTTGTTATACTTCTTCTCTGGTTCGGGCAAATGCTAGATTTGTCTCAAATCATTGGGCTGAAATGAACCGAATACTCTCCCATAAATAATGGAGAATGTTGTGTTTGTAATTGAAATTTCCTCAACGGCCCATCTTACCACATCTATGTATGGAAGAATTTTCTCTCGAGCGGCTATCCTGTGTAGGTAAGAATCGGCCAAATCCTTTAGGGTAGCCTCGGACTTCCGGTTCGAGCCTGCTGTAGCTTGTACCGATGTTTCTTGAGGTTCTTCGGCCTCAACTAGATTGTAGATGCTCTGCCAAGTTGTATTACCAAGGCCAAGACATGTGGTGTCTGAGATTAATCCTTTTTTACTTGGTCCAGGCTCGAAAGTATGTTGTCGTGTTACTGTGGAAGCTGAAGCTGTTCCAAATTTCTTAGACTTCTTCCCCATTTGGCCTAAATTCGCTACTTCGGAGGAGCTCTGCACAGGAGATAAAATGAACATAATGCATAGAATAGATGGCGCAAACCAAGTATGAAAGAATTATGCCAATCAATGAATAATGGAGGATTAACATAAGGTTTCGTTGGATACAATCTCTGAAGAGATTTTGGCATAACTGCTCCATTAATTGGTTGTTTAAACTTGTCAATCATTTAAATGCTCATCATATCCTTTATTCGCCGAATAGTTCATTTAAGCGTGGCTTTGATTTTTTTTTTGGTTGGGCGCAACTGAATCACTATCGGGAAGAGAAAGGCTTTTAATAATAATTTAAGACAATATACCCAAGCCTTATCGATCCTTTTTGAAAGTTGCGCTTAGATTTATCGCAATCGGGGATCAGAAGAATGCTTAAGTAGTTTCATTTATGTCATTGTGGAATCTGCGATCGCCGATAGCGATATCGCTAATTCACATAGAGAGATTTTTAGGACAGGACTTTTCTTTGCATGCATATCGCACTCCCCGATCGCTAATAGCGATATCTCATCAAAGCAAAGAGAGGGGCCTTTTGTTATGATTGCTTACCTTCATGTTAGCCCATAGTTATTCGCACTTGCCGCATCGGGGAAAACCAATGGGTCTATTGTTATGCATCCTTTGTTATTGCAATATGTGATCCTGTGATCGCTTTATTGAAATAATAAAGAATTATTTATTTTTTATTATAAGACTGATTATATGTTAACTCAAAAGGTTTTATAGTGTTTTCTTTGCTTCCGGACCTTTTGAGGAATGATAAGTTGAGACCAATTTAATCTAAAAGGGAACCATTTCATATTATAGTTTTGAAAGTAAAATTTTATGAAATGGGGGGTTGTTGTATGGGACAATAGCGCATCATTTTCAAATTTTTTTATCTTGAAGTGGGTTACCTGCTTGCTCGGTACCACACTAGCGACGAATCAATCAAGCTAGCTTAGGATTTATTCTTTTCAAATTTCCCATTATCAATTCCTTTGTCATTACTTCATTTCTTCACCATTAAATATATGCTAGAGGCATTCCATGCCCTTTCATTGGCTCACCTTCTGAGGTTTCACATCTCGTAGGCATTGCAAGTCTTTTTATTGTTCAATCCTCTTGCTAGTTTTTTAATAGAATTTGATCAGATTATAATTTTTTTTTTTTGAGTATCAAACCTTGTGAGGTTTGACCAGAAATTGCAAGAAATGGAGAATATTCATTCTGGTCTAAATCATGTTTCATCAAAGGGTCTTTGGAGATTTGTGCGGATAGCTTTCTTATGATCAGAAACGATGTCACCTCCAAGTCCAAGATGCTCATGGACATGCATCTGATGATGGAAAGAGGCAAAGTCTATGGACAAAGCTTGAGGAATTTGTTGTTCCACCATTCCAAAGACAGTAGTAACCATAGTGGCTTTGGGCTTCAAGAATATGAATTCTCCTGCAACAACAACCCTGCCATCTTCAACATGGCCAAGAGAAAACATCACTACTTTCCCACACATATGCTTCACTTTCCATGTATTCATCCACATCAATTTGAAGAAAAATAAGAGCCTAACACTATTGTTCTTCCCAAATTGGATCACAATAATGAATACTTCAGCAAGGATTTCCTTGATCATAAGAACCTGCCAGCTCTTCAGAGGCTAAGCCCTTTGAATTACTTTTCCATTCAATCACCGTTTTCTAGTAGTCCAATCACAAAGATAACTATGACAAGGAAAACACCTCATTGACGTACTCCCAATGTTTCATGTGAAATAGGTGAGCATGAGGTTTAGAGTGACACTATGAGCACCATTGGTATGTGAATCAATGGGTCCACAGAAAATTTGATATATGCATGATCGACTTGTAGGCACAAAATTTTATCACTTTTCCAGATTACATAATGCTAGAATGATCTAGTAGTTCCCCTTTATAATGTGCAAAATGACGTGATTACATGAAAAGCTTGGACGATGTCTCACTCAAGTTACTAGCATCATTGTGTTGTCATAACAGTGACAAGCGTCTCCCCACTTATGTGAGATTAAAGTGGACTTTGATATTAAATTAAACCTCTAGTCAATGTCACCCATGTTTGTATAGCATTATAAGACATTGACAAAACGCCAAAAAGAGAAGAGTGCCGGACATTCCTATATGGTTTTTATTACAATGACAGATCCATTACCATAGTGGTCACTCTGTTTGAAAGGAAATGGATGTTTGATTAGCGTGATATCTTTTTCCAGTAGGGAGGAGACTATAGTAGTGCATAGTGAAAAAAAACGGATTTGGTACTTTCAACAAGGAGACGTGTGCCAATAAAGTAGAGTTGAAAACCTTCAATACGTGTTTGACAACTCTTAAATGTAAAATTTTTAATGTCCATTTTATGTGGATGAAACTTTCCCACAAGTTTAATAATTTCTAACCCTAGCTGTGATCCAATAGTTTTAACCTCCATTACCATGTGTACATCATTTTCAAATTTTTTTATTTTCAAGTGGGTTACCTGCTTACTCGGTACCACACTAGCGACGAACCAATCAAGCTAGCTTAGGACTTCTTCTTTACAAATTTCTCATTATCAATTCCTTTTTCATTACTTCATTCCTTCACTATTAAATATAAGCTAGAGGCATTCCATGCCCTTTCATCAGCTCACTTTCTCAGGTTTCACATCTCACAGGCATTGCAAGCCTTCGTATTGTTCAAGCCTCCTCCTGGTATTTTAATAGAATTTGATCAGATTGTTTTTTTTTTTTTTGTGAGTATCAGACCTTGTGAGGTTTGATCATAAATTGCAAGAAATGGAGAATATCCAATCTGGTGTAAATAATGTTTCATGAAGGGGTCTTTGTAGATTTGTGCTGATAGCTTTCTTCATGATCAGAAAAGGCCTCACCTCCAAGCACAAGATGCTCATGTACATTAACCTAATGATGGAGAGAGGTAAATTCTATGGCAAAACCTTGAGGAATTTGGTGTTCCACTATTCCAAAGACAATAGCAACAAGAGTGGCTTTGGGCTTCAAGAATATGAATTCTCTTGAAGAAACAACCCTGCCATCTTCAACATGGCCAAGAGAAAACATCGCTACTTTCCCACACATTTGCTTCACTTTCCATGCATTCATCCACATCAATTTGAAGAGAAGGAAGAGCTTAACACTATTGTTCTTCCCAAGTTGGATCACAACAATGAATACTTCAGCAACGATTACCTTAATCATAAAAAGATGCATGGTCTTCAGAGGCTAAACCCTTTGTTGTATCTAATGTGTCGAAGGATCTCGAACTCATTCAGTAAAGATAATGACCATCAGGTTGATAGGCATGCTGAGGAATTCATTGCTAAATTCTATGAGCAACTGAAGATGCAAAACAGGATGTCTTTGTTGCAATACTAGCATATGCTTGACAAAGCCACAAGTTAATTACTTTATTAATGAAATTATTCAATCCGAGGAATATAGAAACAAATAAGTAGTTTTTCTTTTTCATTAACCTGTTCTGGATTTATGTACCACTACTTAATTATAATGATGGCTTTGGTTATATCCTATCCATCAACAATTGTCAAAGCTTTTACCCTCCTCCGTTCGATCAAGTGACACACTTTCAAACATTGATTTGAAGTGTGACTACGTTTTCGAAATATTTGTTGAGTTGCCTTCTTCTCACTTCTGATTTTTGTCGTGCGCTTCGTGGCATGGCAAGATATTTTTAACCCCACACGCTACCCTCCATCGCCACTCACACAAGAAAATTGAACTAGATGGATGTCGAGAATCACAGAATGATACCCTTGTCTATTCCTTTATCTGTTCCGTCCATTTATTCCCATTTCTTAAATCGGACGCCTTCCCTCCTAGAAACGTACAGGCGTGGAAGTAGCCAAGCACAACACAACATCACTACTCTTGGAGGCTCTATACCTGGTTCCAATCTTCACGAATTTGGGGCTTTAGTGGCTGATACACCAGGTAAGTGCATGCCCTATTTTCATTTTTCTATTCTTCTTCATTTAGTGCCAATTTCTTTTTCTTCAGTTGAGGATTTTAGATCTCATGACTATTGCGGGGGTGCTTGCTACGGGATCCTGTGTTAAGATATTTGTCTGGGATCAGTTTTTTAGCCGAGATTTATCTTAACATTGTACGGATAGCCTGCGTTGGAAACCCTAGGTTGTTAAAGTTTTGAAGTTTGATCTATTTTGTTTCGAATGGATGGATCTTACATGGAAGGAATGCTATCTTAGGATTGTGTAATGAGCTTTGCAAGTTATATTTTTTTTCGTTGTTTCAGAGCTTTCTGTCGAGAGGGCTCTTTAATGTTTTTTTTCCTTTGTAATAAAGTCAGTTTAATCTTTCAGGATAGGTTGTATTGTAAATCTTATGACATCTTTGTATTGGGAATTTGAGTACATATTTAGTCTAATATTTTGTCTGTTTAAGAATATCGCAATTTTTTTGTCTGATTCGATGGGTTTGTGTAAGGAGTTCAGAGAAACAAGGTGCAGACGTTCTTTATATTGGGATTTGGTGTGTAAGCAGTGTGTATATGTCCATCCATTTTTTTTCGTACAGAGGAATGGACGTATGCCCATCATTTAATGTTGTTGTCTGATTCGATGAAGTTGTGTGAAAAGTTTGTGGAAATAAGGTGCACATGTCTTTTATCGCGATTCGACATATACTCAATGTGTATACTTCTGTCCATTTTATTTTGCGCTGAGTGGATGTATGCCTAGGGTGTCTTGATATCCTATTTTAGTGTTTCACTACAATTCCTATATACATGTTGTACATCCACCATTTTTTACATGCAACAAAGAACAAGGTTGTTGTTCATCCCTTTTGTTAAGGAGTTAGAGCATACAAAACACATGCATCTATTTTCAGTTAGTCTTTAGTGAATGTTAGAGTCTCTTCATATAAATGCCCTCGTCATTGCATTATTGAGGCTCGCAAGTGATGATGGTCAATGTTTTTTTATATTAATCCTAGACTGCCAGCATTTCCAAACATTTTTGAGGTGCTACAAGTCTAATTCATGAAATTGTATATATTTGTATCATTGATTTTGCTAGAAATCTAAGGTTGACAGCATTTCCATGCATTCTTTATTCTGATACAATTCTAATTCATGTATAGGCTCTATATATACACCATTTTTCACATCCAACTAGGTAATAGGTATATACAATTGTTACACATTCGTTCTGTTTGTGAGATGGCGCGTGCACAACACATGCACTCATCTATTTCCTATCAGTGTTTTTCTAATGCTCGAGTCTCTTCATACAAATGCCTGTGCTATTTTTTTATCAAGATTCCTAAGGGAGGATGATCGATGTCTTGCTATCAATGTAAGGCTACCAGCATTTCCAAACCTTGTGACCAGAGGATGTGTTCTAAGCCTTGCCCTGGCCATTTAAGCTCGTTAGCTTTAGATAATAGAACATTGAATATCTCAAAACTCTCTGGACTTACTAGGCAGCAGGGTATGACACTGATATAGACCATATATTCACTTTTTCCAAATATGCAACACCTCCCATCTTGTAACGAAGTACTCATACAATTTGATTATCTTCTTAAAATAATTTTATGCAGTTAATATCAATTTTTCCTACTCCTAACATTATCTAAAATAAGTTGTCAGGCTTTTATTTACCATGGATCATGTGTTTAATTTCCATTGATTTCATTCCATGCATATGCAATGTAGGCCTCTAAAGTAATGCTTACGTTGATTTTTCTCTTGGGATTATGTGTAAAATAAGTTTCCAAATGCACCTGTTTGTTTTGAACTATTTGTTGCTCCTTTTTTTGTGAAAACTTGGTTGTTTAGAACTAAGAGCACATGAAAGTTTTTGTGTTGTTAATTTTCCCAAATTTTCACATCAAAATCATTAAATTACTCTTGAAATCTTGATTTTCTAGTCTTGCAAATGCTACAAAATTCAGAATTCGCAGTTGGAAGGGGTACAAATTTATACAATGTCTTGCATTAAATGTTTGCACCTTTGGTACATGTTTGCACCTTTGGTACTGCTAAAAAAGGCTTCACAAGTTATATGATGCCAACTTTTTCTCCTAGTAGTTTTGCAAATGGTTTTTATTATTCTGGATTGAAATGAAAAGGTAAACCCCTGGCTCATGTACCTACCTTTTATTTGGCTCTGCTTTTACAGATCAATCTCTTAGAATGTTTCCAGTTAGCCTTTTCTCTTTTCATTTATCAATTTCTTATGCTTTGTGCAGTTATTATTTGGTTCCTTGCCTATATGTCCTTGAAATATTCTTGGATTTTTATCTCATATGCAAACATAAGTTTTTGGTTTTGATCATTTATGTAAGTCACCCAACTGCAGGTCCAGTCAATTATAATCTACCAAGGATCAACTGGTAGGCCGGTTACACATTTAGTTGAAGCGAAGACACTTGTATCACTGTATTCAAACATGACTCCACCTATTGTTGATGGTCCAACAAAGATACCTATTCCACGTAGTGCTAAAGGTCCAAGAAACGAAGGAGAATCATGCTTTCCTCATCCACCTTTGAATGAAAGGATTCTTTCATCGCTATCACGTTGAACTGTTGCTACACATCCTTGGCATGATCTTGAGATTGGTAAGTCCTAAGAAACTTTTTTTCCTCATTGTTTGTTTTGTTGACAATGGCCATGATCTGGTGTTATTTGTAAATTTATATTGGTCACTCTGGATATAGCTTATTTATGTAACATTCAACTGTAGGTGGTACATGCACAATCAACACAAATACATTGATTATATATTATATTGATCATCAAGAGGTGTCTTCAATACTTAAGTAGTTTACAGAAAAGCTAGCACACATATCCTCACATGCAATCTGTCAGTAATTATTATTTGGTTCTGAAAAGAAATTTATCCATAAATGCCTTTATATTGTGATTTATTGACTCTTTACTGGTCCAGTGATAAATTGCACTATACTAATGTCTTCGCTACCCATGCAATGTAGTAATAATTATTCTCCTAGATTTTTTCTTTAGTTTTTATTTGTGTTGGTTGATATAAATGTAAAATTCAATGTCTAGCTGTAGGACCTGGAGCTCCTTCAGTGTTCAATTGTCTAAGTACCTAGTATCCCTCTTTGATTTTTATAGAATGTGTTCCTTGCTTTGAAGGATAGGATAAAGCCTAAGGTGTGATCATATCAATCATGTTGTTTTTTTTTTGGTTCCCTTTTTTAACTAGAGCTCGTTTCTAGGATCTAACTGCTTTATGCCTATGAGAAACATAATTGTCTCCTATCTGTCATATTCACACTCTCAAGCATGAGATGGGAATATTTTTATAAACATGGTGGAACAAGTAATTGACTCCTTACTAAACCCATAGTAAAATGTTCTCTATATAGGAAAACCCAGTGGGCAGCTTGAAAGGCATATCACATTCAAATAGTAAAAACGTATGATCACATTAATCATGTTGTTTTTTTTTCTTTGTTCCCTTTTTTAACTAGAGCTTGCTTCTAGGATCTAATGCCTCTGCATCTTTGAAAATGTGATTGTCTCCAATCTGTCATATTCACACTCTCAAGCATGAGTTGGGAATGTTTTTCTAAACATGGTGGAACAAGTAATTGGCTACTTACTAAACTCGTAGTAAAATGTTGTCTATATAGGAAAGACCCAGTGGGCCGCTTGAAAGGCATATCACATTCAAATAGTAGAAACATGTTATCAATTTACCACATATTAATAAGCTCATATCTCTTATCCAATTTACCTATTTTAACATCTTTGTTTCGTCATTTCACCTATAATCATGCAATTAGTAGAGTTATAATCTATTATCCAATTTACCCATTTTAACATCTTTGTTTGGTCAGTTCACCTATAATAATGCACTTGGCATAGTTTTTATCTGCTTGTAAGTTGATATCAAATATTGTTTTGTATTTCATCCACAACTTATTTTACTCCCAAGCGCTTAGTTAGGAGCCATTACTAACAATCATGCAGCTACAACTGCTATTTTAGTGCTTACTTGATTGCAATTAGGGAAGCTTGTCTAAATCGTTCCTTGTTCCCATAATAGGCTATCATTGTTTTTTATTTTCGTGTTGAAATTATAAAATGTATTAGATATTTATCTTAAATAGATAAAAGATGGTTGGGCATTACATTGATTGGCCTCCTTGGATATGCAATTTTTTTTATTAAAATTGTATCTGGGACAAGCATTTTGTTATCTCATTTTGTTATCTTTGTCCCTAATACCTTTCTTTTGTGCTTACTATCGCTAGCCTTTCCTCACAGAGCCCTTAGATTAACCCTTTACACATTGTCTTAACTTTTCATTGCTAAGCTTGATAGAATATGGTTTATGATGTTCTAGACAATGAGCTTCTTATAGGTATGGATAATTATCTCTGTTATCTCATACATAATCGATATTAGAAATTATATTTTATAAGGATTCCAAGCACCACAATCAGGCATGATCATACACGCTATTATGCAATCCATGATTTCATTTCACTTATCATTTTTTGTTATTTTTTGATACTAAGGTTGTGGAAATTGGGAAGGCAACGTGAAATATAAGCTAGACAAAAAAACCAATTTAATCAAGGTAAGATTTATTTATTTTGAGCCTTTGAAATAAGTGTTGTTTTTGTAAGTAGTTTTATTGGGTACCATATTTTAGGTTAATATTTAATTACATTTTTATTCTGTAATCTAGAAATGAAGGTAGATCGGATTTTGTACTCATTAGTTTATTGCCATGTGCAGTAGAGAGTTCTGGAACCTTGAATTGTCAAAGGGAGAATTTAGAATTTGGAAATTAAATGACCACAGCCATTCCAAAAGACCATGTGAAAACAACATTTTCCACAAACCAATTAACTCCTCTAGAAAAATTCAACAATTCCAATTTAATAATCCCATTGGCCTCTCTTTGTACCTTTTGGGACAATTTCTAGTTACAATGTTGATTTTGATTATTGTGATACACTCGGTTTGGTTATTCACTAATTATAACTTTGGCTTTCATTATTGTGATGTCCATCTTATTGTAGGTTTCTATTTTTATTTTTGTGATCTATAGCTTAGTGTAGGGAGTTTTTATACTAATTTCTTATATGTGTTTTATAATATATATAATTATAATTCTTTAAATTCTATATTTAAATTTAAATTAATAAATATATAATTATAAAAGACTCATTTAGGGAAAATCCAATATTATTGTTGAGTATTAATGTTGATTGAGATTTTGGAAGTTTTATTCAGAAATTGTGTTCACTCTTCTAATAAGAGTTTTCAAATACTTCCCATCCCACAGCAGAGAAAAATAGGGGATGTACTTTCATTTTAAAAGGGTTTGAAACTTACCTAGTATTTTCACTAGTATTCATGACATTTTTGGGATTTGATTGGGAAAAAACAGTTCTACCAACCCAAAATAGAGATGGTATCATCATTAAAATTTACGCTTATATTAAAGAGTATATTGGTTTTGTTTTTGATCCATTTTTATATTGAGAGGTTAATAAGTTTGTAGAATCTTATTTATATTTCAATTATTAATTATTATAAAGATGGTAGGGGGTTTTATTATAAAAATAAATAAAATGACTCTACTACTACATTTGCAGGTGCTCCCAGGAATAATGCAGGGCAACGCAGGTGATAATGAAGAAATACTAAGAGTGCACACATTTCTATTTCGGGTAAGCACTACATTTATTTTATTTTATTTCAGTAAGTACCTCTCTTGGAAATGTTTGAGAAATGGTATAAAACTTGCCTTACAGGAATTTATTATTTTATTCTTAATAGGAAGAAGCATGGGTGGTTTGGTTTGCCTCCAAAAAATGATTAAGTGTTGAGAAAACATCTAGTGATAGAGACATTTTTGCAACTTTAGCTTGTTATGAAGTTGATCATAATAATTCATTACCCAAATTAGATTCATTGGATATGAAGCTTCATCAGGAACTATATCACCACCAATTTGGATACCAATTGCTACAATTCTTGGGCTGCAACAGGAGATGGAGTCAACTCAAATTATGAAGGCCAATAATGGAGAAGATAATTATGTAGGTCACCAATAGATTGAGAATTGGCCTATATCATGCTGCCAGGACTGGTGTCAATTTTTCATCTATTGTAAAATCTTCATAAAGGTAGAATTTCCAATCAATTATAAACTCAAATTCATATAGATTATTACAATTCTTTTTTATCGAGGAAGCGAATTCAAATTATACAAGGGTATTGAAGTTTTGGTTTAACAACTAGATATGAATTTAATTTCTACCATTTAATGTGATTAAAGCTTTGAATTTCTATGTTAGATAGTAAACCCTCTTGTAGGATGGAGAAATGTAGAACATTTCTTTTTTGACTCATACTATATCTTCAAATGAAGTTCGAACTGACGATCCTACATGTTCAAATGACATGAATGCATTTTCAAAAAATATAAGTGTGTTGCCTTATTATTTTCAATGTTGCTTTCCAGAATTGTTTTTTCATTTAGAGTTAAAATTACTTTGTTGTTAACGTTGAAAATAATGGATTTATCTCTTTTTTATTCTGTTGGTGTCCATAAACAACAAAGATTTAAGGTAATTAAAATCACTGTTTGTGAACTTTGAATGTGAAACAACTTTGAAAGAACATTCAAAATTATTTTATTTATTTATTTATTTTTTATATTGTCTCTAGAGAGACAATGGTTTGAATTATGGACATATAGTCTATATAGAGACAATATGTTTTTAATCTCAACTATCGACTTTAAAAAGTCAAAAAAGTAATTGTCTCTAAAGAGACACAAATGAAGTTGTCTCTAGATAGACAAATGAAATTTTCTCTAGAGAGACAAATCAAATTGTCTCTTAATAGACAATAATTCTTGTCTTTATAGGGACAATAATAATATGTGTTTTATATTGTCTTTATAGAGACAAATTTTTGAGACATTATATTTTGAGACACCTGCTTAAAGGTAATATTTAAGACAATACACAAGTTTCTTTTTGTCTTAAGTTAAGACAATTGACTCAAATACTGTCTTAAATATTGTCTTAAAACCCCCCTACATGTAGTAGTCAAGGTTTGTAAAAATTTCTCATATGAAATGGTGACATTCATATCCATCATTATAAATCATTATTCGTGAAAGAACTTGAATGCCACCACAACACGTCATAAAATTTGATACTATATTTGAACTGTCATAAAATTTTGACAAATTTTTTTATTTTTGTTTGGTTTTTAATGACAATATTGTCCCCTATATGACATGTTTGATTACGCCTAAGAATGGTAGTGCATGTAGCGATTCTAAGCTTTTATTATGCCATCTTGAAACCGCATATTGACATTTCATATCAACAATGCTTATTCTTAAAGTTGTGCATTTCAGTACCCTCCTCGCCTCTCCCTCCACAATCTTATTCAAGTCTCTCCAACTCCCTGTCTCTCTCTTAAGTTCCAATTTTTCTTTCATAATGCACCTCTTCTCCCCGTAAATTAGGATACACGAGACACATATATAGGAGGAATTGTCATAGAGTAGGAGTAAATAATGCCATTTAGTATAGTGTAAATCATGTCATTAAGGGGATGTATGCATGCCTTAGGTAAGGAGGGTGTAACATATGCATTAAAGACCACGTAAGAGGAACCTTGTATGAGTTGCCTTTAATGAGTGTAAGAGGAATATGCATGTGTTTAATGAGTTTCTAAGGGAGAGTGTAATGTATCATTAAGAGAGATATATATGGTTACTTAGAGACTTGTGAGCCATCAGTGAGAGAGGTTCGATGTGATCAAATTGATGAAGATGACCTATAATTCCTTCTAATAATTATAACATAGTATGATAAAGGACAAGATGAATAATATTAATTATTAAATCAATATTAAACTTTTAGGATTGCTTTATGACAAGTTAGGTGATTATCAAATAATAACAAGTGATTTAGTATTGTTATAGGTCATTTTGTCACATCCAGTCAATAAGCTTACAAACAAAATCAATCAACATCCATGAACATGATGTCACCATCCCCTCGCAATACCATAAGCATGACCTTTAAAAAAACTTTGAGTTTATCATACAAATTACTCAACATCAATTTTTTTGGCCGCAACAAACTCTATCCCTTGTTCGTGTCTCCCTTCTACATCAATGCTAGTTGAAACTAGCTTCTCACTTCTTCCACCACACTTATTCTAGAAATTTAGGAAAATTAAAAATAATTCTAAATATTCCTCTTCTATAAGGTTCTAGGGGATGTTTTAAATATTTACCGTGGATAAGATGTTAAATCCTATATGATCCTAACTTGGATACTTCACCTCTTATCCATTCATATCATCCTCCCATCATATATGTATATCAATCCCACAATCATAAATCCTAAAGTACAATCCTTCTCTTATAAATTTACTACCATTCATAGAATCAAGGCTGGGTTTTGGATATTGATTGTTCTCTTATGCTGCTCTGTTGAATGTAAGCGAGTCATCATCATCATGAAGTAGGGTTGATATTGAGGTGTGATTTGTGACAAGGGAGGACAAATGAAGTTGGAGAGACATCTACAAGATCAACTAATATTTATGGTTGTAAACTCCCCGTATTTATATTAATAAAAAGGTTATCTTGTTTTCTTATATGTGTTGTATTATGTTTACACTCATGTATTCTAATGCCTTGTTGACTCATAGAATAGAGATGTTAGATTATGCTACCTGGTCATCGTAGATTCTTTGATTGTTTTAGTCATGTGTATTGTTTTTGATTATAGCGTTTGGAGCTATAATGGTAGCTTACAAGGGAGGAACAAAGAAAAGCTTGATACGGATTTGAGGTAGGATTCATTCTGATATTTTAATAACTAGGGAAAACTTGATGTTGTTTGTCTTCTATTGTTCTAGACTAGTCCACTATGTCTGGGGAATTAACCTTTGTCTGCAACCATACATTCTTTAAAACAACTACTTTTGGAAAGTCAAACTTGAGATGCTAGACATCAATTTTTACTTTTAGAAATTCACTCCAAAATTGTGAGAAATGAGATTTTATTAATGGAAATTCATCCTTGAGCTACCAATTTTCAACACTGATGAGTGGTGTTTTTCTTTCAAAGAATAAGGATTATGCACCCCTATTACATGCATCTCCATGCCTTAGTAAATTATGGACTTTATGGGTTCTCCTACTTGAATGACCCAAGGTTCTACACATTCATGTTTTAAACATTGAGGACTCTACACTGTATTTCTTTATTATATAGCCAAGACTCCATGTCTTTATCTTTCATGGATTTGAAACTTCATACCCTAGTTTCCATGGCTTCTCATCTATTATTCTTTGAATATTTGTGATTCACCTAAGGGTCTTGATTGTGAGCTCATACCCATTTGATGGTTCATTGGTGGCATCTTGTTCCAAGACAAATAATTTTGGATGACTTTCATATTCATTTATAATTATAGCATCCTTTTTGGCAAATGACAAGGTTCCCTTTCAAATATAGGATTTGCTCTCTACATACTTGTACAATCCTGTGATGTGAATTTTGAAATGAAAAGTTGTACAAATCGATCACTAGATCATCGTAAACAAGAACAATATCTTCTTTCTCGCATAGACTGATTCTGATTTTGTATGTGGTAGAGAGTGTGGAGCAACCTCAAATTCTCTCAGTATGAGTTTTGTGTCATGGTCATTTGACTCTTCTTCCATCTCCATGTACATTTCCTCAAGGATTTGCCCAACCTGTTAAAAAGCTACTGAACCTGTACTTCACCATACAAGCGACATGCAAGGATGACCAAGATTTGGTAAGCTTTCCTCACTGACTTCACCTTGTAGACCTGGTTGGGTGTCACTATGAACTTCGATGGCTAGTTCACCCAATGCTTCATGACATATCTAGTATTCACATTTTTTTGGGAGTGCATAAGACTAAATCCATGTAGTTCACTAGTTACAACAAGTGATACATTTGATGGTATGTTTCTATCTAGGAGGTCGAAAGTTGTGTTCCACTAATACTGATCAGTGTCATCATCTTAGGATTGGTATGTGAGACAATCCAATGAATTATATCCATGCACAAGAAGGGAAGGTACCTAAATGCAACCCTGTACAAACCTGACTTGTGAATGTTGACATAGTCTTGTTGATCCTCTAGATATTCCTTGAAACTACATGCAAATATGTCTTTTATTTCTTTCCGTGTAATCCTCATTTCCTTCTCTATGAATAATTGCATGTCCACATAGATGGGTAAGTTCATTAGCACCTATTCAACTACATCTCTAGCTTCTCTCTCTACAATATCCTTTCATCCAACTATCTTGGAAACCATGATGTCTATACTACTGCTAAGCTCCTAAATGACTGATGCAACTTGAGATAGAGAAAATACTCACGGTAAGAGAATGAGAGCTTAAAAACACAAAGCACTTCAAGGATCGATCATGGAAAAATCTCGGTAACTTCTAGGAAATATTGTGTAGTTTTGTCTCTCAAAGTAGAGAGACTATCCGCTAGATCTGCACATTGCAGCATCCCAACTGCCAGTGAGAGGAATTGATGACTGGAATGGTGGAAAGTGGAGACCAGTATGGATTGTTGTGGATACAAACTGCATAATGCGTATTCCAGTCTGGATTGATGCTGGCTGAGTCTACACATTACGCAATCCCAATGGGAAAGAATGGGGACTTTCTCGTGGAATTGCAAAGAGAACAATTTGAGCCAATCACTGGTAGCCTCTCGGAAATTCTTGGAGGCAAGGCAAAGCCTTGAGTTCTAGAAATGTGCAGTGCATGCCGGGAGAAGCTAGATCGTAGCCAAGGCACCTCAAATTTTCGCAAGGGAAACTTGAAAATGACTAGATGTGAATGCATGGGTGAATGTTGGTGCAGATATGCATGAGTGGTCATGAATGCAATGAAATAAAGTGCGGAAATTAGTCAAACAGACGAAAAACTAAGCTGGTGGGGAGAGTCACCACAACGACGAATGTTAGGATGACAACGGGGTTCTGCATGGCACACTCAAGAAAGGAAATGAGAAGCTTCAAACAAAAAATCTACAAGTTAATACAATCCAAAATGCCAACAGTCATTCAATAAAACATGAAAAACAACACTCACACAACCCAAGGAAACAAAAGTGATAGAAAAAGGAACAAAAGACTTGAAAAGGAAAACTTCCAAAGAAAATTTGTGTTGATCGTGCAAATGAGCAAATGAGATCTGGGAGTTTCCATTAAATAGATTTTAGGGATTATTTTTTCTTTATTCTTCTCTTTTTTTAGGGAAGGGCTTCCATGGATGTGTACATAAATTATGCAGTTGTGGAGGGAACGAAGAAACCTGCTGCCACATGCATTGAACAACATAAAAAGGAATGCTTATGCACATTTCCTAGGTTGACTGGCTCTGACTATCTCATGCTCTGTACGATTTCTCAGTTGAGGAGAAGATATGAGTTGTGTCTCCGCATTTCCATAGCTGGATCTCACTACTTGGATGGTCTGTACAATTCTTAAAGGCAAGGCTCACTGTTGGGCTTCTCTGTACAATTCTTGAGAGCAAGGAGTTATTCCATTGAGGACTACACAATTTTCCAAGGCAGTGCAAGAACGGAATTAGCCAAATCACCAGGGATCAACTTGTGGTTAGAAAATAAAGAAAGTGAGCGACATAAGTAGTATGATTTGAAGGAGGGAGGCTCTAAAATGTAGGAAAGGCAAAAAAATTTACGGTGGTTGTAGCTGCTACAACACCCTCTACCATATTTAACCCATGAAGGGGCCATTATCAAAGGGATCCCATTAACCCATTTAGGAATCCACTACTTAAATGGTGAAAAAATCCAAAAAAGCAACAAATACAAGGGAAACAAGAAAGATTAAAGAAATATAGAGGTAACCAAATAGACCTACTCAAAAGAATAATTATGGATAATATTGATCTTTATACAAACTATAATTTAGTAGGATTTGACAAAGAGTATGGTTGATATTTCAGGTAGTGATATTTCAAGATGTCATTGTAAAAACTCTTATGTAATAGTGTAGGAATGTATATAAACCAAGATATCATTTACATCCCTATGTAACTATGTGGGAATGTTACGTTCTTTAGGTAATAACACTCAATAATTTTAAATGATTTTTCAGGGAGATTCAAATTTTACGCCTAGAAATGAAATATTTGATGATTTAATTATCCCTAAACAATACATGCATTCAATGAAATTGATCTTTCATTTAGAAGCTACACATAGAAAAATGAATCTAACAGAGTTAACAAGCTATGTTGTTATTTTTTCTTAAAAAGGATGCCCATGACAAAGCTTCCATCTGCAATCCCACAATGATATAGTCACTAGGTATTCCATAGATATTCTTGTTTATTGGTGAGGTTGAGGTAGAGTTGGCCATTAGCAAAACACTTTCATATGCCAAAGAATGCTTGCTACAATTTCCTTGTAATAATAAAGGATTTTGTATGTCAAGGAAAGCTTGATACATTGTTGAAATGTAAATTGAAAATAGCGATGAGCATTTTTGAATAAGAGGAAACCCATGTCTTTTAGACACTATAAGAGTAAAGAATGAAAATCAATTTTAGGAAATTTACAAAGAATTGAATTCCTAGAAGATTAAATGGTTGTGGTTTTTCTTTGCAGGAAGGATCTTTACTATAAATTATGCATTGTCAAGGTTTGCTAGGTTGCAGCTTACATAGATCATCCTAGTTTTTAGCATAGTCAATGTTCGATAAATGAATGCCTGTTATAGTGCCTTCTCACCAATAAGGACTCTTTCATAGGTCAAAGACATCTTGGTACAATGCTGAAATTTAAATTTCATTCCAAATAGGACCCTTGAAGAGCAGAGATTGAATTTCCTCTTAGCAACAAAGATAAATAGCTTTTCTTTGCAAAAAAGGTCCATTTTATAGACTCTGTTTTCATGGCAGTATCAAATTTCTACAATTATAATCAAGCTCGAGCTCAAGTAATGAATAAGTGAAGAGAGAATCAGTCGATTTCTATAGCTAGAAATAATAAAACTAGATATTTGGGTAAGGTGTTTGGAACTTTGGTATGAGGAGGATTCATTTTCTGACAAGGCTAAGTGGTAATAAGGTTATCTTTTTGGATTAATTACATTGTAGATATTTGGTCAACCTTCCGAACCAAATAATGTGGTTCATCCTTTGGAAAAATGAAGGAAATAGTATTGAACAAGTACTAGAGAGGAACTAAAAAATGGAGCCCCTTTTTCTATTCATTTCATAATGATTGATGCTATAGGTTAGAAAGTTCTCAAAAGGAAACAAAGTGGAGTTTAGGACCACACTTTACCCATGGGGAGTCTTCCAATGGGTCGTGACTCAAGGGATTACAATTTACACATTAAAATCATGACATGAGGATGCCTGATTAGTAGATACCTTCTCTATTTGTAATTGTCATGCAATATGGAATCAATAGATAAGTGAGATGTCTATTATCATGAATTAAAGGAAGCCTACAAATATCTTTTACATTTGATCAAAACTAGGTATATTCCTATTTTAAAAAAGTAGAGGACAATAGTAGTCGCCGAATTTTCTCATGCTATGGATATTTCAATACTCAGTTTGGAATTAGACATAATAGGAAATGTGGGGAATTTCAAAGTCTATAGAAAAATATGGCTTCTTACTAGTGCACTATGTGAATGATCCACAAAAAATTGTTGTTTACTTAGCATGGCTTGTTTAGAAAGAGTGTACTTTGCAAGAAAGAAGAAGAGACTTCCAATGTAAATTTGTCATGTGAAATTATGTTACAAAATTATGAGGTTTTAATTCAGAGGATTTGGATTGGATCCAAACTTGCTATGAATGTTAATTACTTGAGTGGATGTGAGTGGTGATAAGATAATATGGAATGATATCCCCACGCTCAAATATAACTTTGTATTTCCATTATCAAAGAGATCTAAGTTTTGTTTATGCCTTTGGGTTATAGAGCCTTAGACAAAGCTATTATTTTTTCAAATTGGTCAAATAGGGTTTTAATAAATTGGGTAGTGTGTAGTTTGCAAGTATATTTGTGGTGAATATTACAGAGAATCTTCCCTGGGATGTTTTGACACCATCGTTATGTGTGGGAACTACGTTGTCCAACCTTTTGAAATATTTCCAAATGACAGAGCCTAGAAGAAGCCTCCACGTCGTCAGATTGGGTGGTTTGGGACACATGGCTGTCAAATTTTGACCATTTTTTGAGTTGCAATTAACTGTCATACGTACATCGCGTAGTAAGGAAAATAAATACAGATAATACAGATAAGTTTTAGGGGCATATCATTTCCTTTATCATAAAAAAATGAGAAACAGATGCACGTCGCGGTCAATTCGTTAGACTACATTATTAACAGAATTTCTGCGAGTAATTTTATGTAGGCCCTCCTTAGTTTGTTACACTTAATGGGAATTTGGTCATAGTTGTCTTGCCATAAAATCCTCTTGAATTGCTACTCTAGGTATTGTAATAGGTAAGTATTTTATGTCGTTCTGTCCTACAGAAGAAAAATATATAAGTGATTACAACACTCAGAGTGTCAAAGGAATCAAGATTTTAGCTAGATTGTTGATTTCTTATTTGGGATTTGGGATTTCATTTTGATTCTGGTAATTTTGGAAAGGTGAGATTTTAATTTAATTTTGGTGTGTAGTTCGGTCTATTTTCTAATGAGAGTTTGATTTCAATGATTTTAATGTACTAAACTTAAGACATCCAAAACTAGTAATTTAATTAAATTGACAAAAAAGATATTAGAATATATATATGAAGTAAAATATTTTAATATCAATTTATAGTTTAGTATGAAGGAAATATTCTAGTGTTTTGAAATCAATGTAAAGATTTAAATGTTAACTAAATATGGAAGAGATATTGTAGTAATTGTAAATGAGTGGAAACATTTAACTTTCAACTTAATATGAAAGATGTTGTAATTTCCATCAAATGAAGCATTAAATAAAAGAATAATAATAAATCATAATATCATCTCAAGTAAAAAAATAATAAAAAATGAATAGTAAAAAATACATTAAATCAATTATTTGTATTGTAATTTTTTTTATCTATAAAATTACACACATACACATTAAAATAAAATTCAATAATAATGATTCATAATGCTTCATATTTGATAACACAATTAATAATCATATAAAAAATTAATAACTACATTATGGAATAGTAAATCAGCATGCTAACTACTAAACTTTAACATAAAACTTAAAAAAAAAAATTATGATATCAAAACACCATGAGAATAATCCAAAATTGACCACTCTCTTACATCTAAGGCTAAAGCTACTTTGGATAGTATGTCAACAATTTTTTTTTTTCTATATTGGAATATAAAAATTGTCAGTCATCAAATTCTATGGTTTTCGTTCCCAATGCTAGGTTTCTTGGCCCTTTATGGTCCTTTTTCTTTGTAATGTTCGCTCATACTACCTCCATTCTAATCTCTTAGTGAAATAAATGGAACTACACTTGGTTTACATTTTGAAAAAGTCATTTAAGAGAATTACTTTTAATTTCTTGTATCACATTGAGATTTTTCCTAAATTTTAGTTTCTCTTCATCTTGGTTGAATTCTGAAAAAATCATTTGGCGTAATTAATTTATAAAATCTTTTGTTGATGGTGTTGAATCTATTTCCACCATAAAAAAATGATTCAAAAACTCACTCTATTTTAATTGATGGTGTTGAATCCATTTCTACCATAAAAATAATTCAATGTTTTCTTAAAAAAGTCTATAGCTTTGAGGCAAGAAATTTGCCTTTCAAGTGAATTTGTAGAGTCAATAAACAATCATGCAAAACAACACAAAAAGAATAGTAATAGTTATTGAGGCTCACCTTTCACAAACAAAACAAGAATTATAATAATAAAAATATCATTGGCAACCACAAAAACCATAGTAATAATTCGTCACACTCACCATTCACAAACAAAACAAGAATAATAATAATTAAAATATCATTGGCAACTCACAAGTACCGTTTCTAGAAATGTTTACCTACTATAAATGTTTTTACCCAATGTGATGGGTGGCTTTTCTAATGTTTGAAATATAACAACAATGTCATTGATATACATGTCTTCAAATCTTTTAGTGATGAGCACATCACTCTCAAAGTAACTCTTAGTATGCATTCACACAATGTAAAATTAAACAAATTAAACAAGTAAAACTTTAACATGTAAAATGGTGAAAATTTTCTTAAAATTTTATTTTTTAATAAAATTCAATTAAATTTATTTAATTATTTGTTTTTTATAAATAAAAAATATAATTATTTACATTATTAAAAAAATCGAATTATGTATTTGATATTTCCAAATCTTTTATTTCTTTGGTGTATTTTTGTACTTGTGAAACAATATAATATTATAAAAAAAAGGAAATTTATTTTTATTATTATATTATGTGTAAAAAGAATTATAATTCTTTCTCTTCGTGGAAAAAAATTAGATTTAAACATAATAAAAATCTTAATATCATTTGCTATAACTTTTGGTTCATTTCCCAAGGGCCTTTCGGTATACGTATTGTGCTGAGTCTATTAGTAAACGAGTTACATTAAACGAGTGCGTTCGAAAATGACCGCAGCAACAAAGTTATGAAGAGGGATTGGAAGAAATTGTAAAGCGAAAGTCAGAGGAAAATAAAATATAATATATATATATATATTATAAAATCCAAAAAATATATATTATTAAGATTCCAAAAAATAACGGAAAAATTATAGCTATTTTTTTTTATTGTTTCACTGATGTCTGATTTTATTCCGGTCTTCTTAAATTTTAAATATCTGTCACAACCCCACACAATACCTACTTATACATTAAAAAAAAAAAAAATTGGTTATCTTTACACATAAACCAAAGGTAAATATTAATCTACACACATTAAAGGTATAGATTATCCCTACTTATATCTTAATGGTGTCTATTAAATTGAAGACCCATTAAACGGTAGATTTAGTCCTATCGATCATGGTATAGTTAACATATTTAATACATAGGGTAGTACCATAATCCTTTCAACCAAGGCAGAGTTCTTTTATTTAAGCAAACCTAACCCTTAATATTCAATGCGACGTAGGAACCGATGTCAACAGCCATCCTACGCAGCCATCGGACACTTAACCTTTGATGTATTAATTCTCCTTAACGGAGAAGGGGACAACTGGTCCACCTCGGGATTTTTCTACCAACCTCGATTACAATATCTGGAAACACTGGAAGAGTTATTAATGGCGGAGTCCGGCTGTGATCTCCTCGGGATCACTGATAAGATCCACGACGGAGATTGCCAATCATTAATCGGCCAGGCCGATTGCCAGCTATATGGTGGATTTTAGGGTTCTGCATTATATGTTTGTTCATTTCCATTTCCGCGGTTATTCATCATCTGGACTATTGTTGCCCGTCTTCGAATCTTCGTCGCCAGCTTCAATGGTGGCACTCTGGGTCACTGTTGCGCCCCAGAGAGTGTGAACATCTTTGGCGCTCCGTTCTGAACCGAAACAAATACAGGTATCCCTTTCCTTTTGCTCCAAAGTTAAATAAGAAATTTGTACAGAGTTTATTGGACTCGCCTACCGCTTATTCTCACCTCTGCTAGTTGTTTTTGTTGAGAGGGGTTCGAGGGATTTCACTGCGACCCATGTTTATTCTCCGCAAATTGTTTGTCAGGTAAGCGTGCGACCACTTAGCGTAGGATTTATATTTGTGGTTGATGTCGAGTTAAAGTTGATTCCTCCCCATTCCTGTCAGGCGATTTTCACCACTCTCTGTTGGAAGTTGAATCCTTGTGGCTCATTTGCCTGAGGGCACCATCCATAGCTCGAAGCCAGGGTACTGCCCTCATGGTGGTAGCGGTGTTTTCCGTGCCTGAAGCGGAACTCATAGACTTATGCCCCTAATTTGGAATGTGTTATTTTCAATGTTTGGTCTTCTGGATTAATGTTTTATTCTCAATACTGTAAAGATGATTTAAACGACTATCCATTGTGTATGGCTTGGTTGGTTACGCAGTGGAACATTTGGCATGTATAAACTTCTATTTAATTTGTTGTTAAAGGCTTTGAATAATCACGACTCTGTTTCCAAGCATATGTGGAGTTTATGGTTTCTCTCCTTCTGTAAAAAACTGTGATTTTTCAGTTACCTTTGTGATTCTGAAGTTTCGGCATAGTTTGTTAACCTATTATTTCATATGGTTCTGCTCTGGAAATTTATGTTTATTGATATGCCGCTGTAACCCTAGAGTTGGTATATGCATGATTAAATATCTATTCGCTACAGAGAAATGAATATTATTTCGTCGATTGTTATTGTTTATGCATATAACGCTCAGTTACGAACCTTGATGGTCTCGACACCGAAATTTCTGGCTATGCCTTGACTGTCTTTACTCTCATGGGTCTCGACCGTGGATATGGTCGCCTGTAAGGTTTCGGTTATAGAGTATAAGCATACTATAGCATACCAATCCTCTCTTTATTTCAGCAGTTCACTCTAATGTTACATGGTTTACATATTTTTGTGTCTTTCCAAGTTTTTCACTATTCGTAGCCTCGTATTATATTGGCGTTACATTCATATAAAGTTGTCCCTTACGAGGGTTAGACAGTTTACAGGTTGCTAGGAATCATTGTCAATGCCATGGATACTCTGTCTTTCCTGTGGTACAGAGAATAATGATCTTTATTCCACCGTGTCTCGGTTGCTTTAACTACCGTGTGCAGGCCATACGCACACTGGTTCCACCATCCCTTGTCATTATATATATATATATATGTATATCTGGATTGTATTCTTTCACTCACATGTTGTCTTTTCCTACCTGTCATTATATCACCGTTATGCGCGTAATGAGTTCCTTCTGTCTCTTTATTATGCCATCCCTTTCGAATTAGGTATGATTTATAAAATTAGTTTCTTGAACTCGGATACTACAGAGACCCAATCGAGTCTGTGCCGTACTCCACTCAGATTTTAGAGTCCGTGCAGTACTCTACCTCAGATTTATTTAATGATTTAATGAGTTTCATCTGTACATTTAATTTGTTTCTTATCCTGACATTTGTATACTTCTTTTCTTGGACAGGTTATGATTGTTTATCATATTAACCTAGACCCTAACTTACAGTCCAGGTAGTATCTTTAAAAACATGAATGTATTTTAGACCATAAAATTGTAACTGTACTTACCTGTACTGCTACTCTTATAGTCTTCAACACTTCTCCAAATTAAAAGAAATTACCTTGTTGCTTGTTCTCCTCCCAACCATGAGATTAGGCCACCAGACTAAATCTCCCCCCAAGCTCTTTTGCCAGACCATTGTCTTCAGCAAAGATATTTCACCACTTGTACCTGTGCTATCTGGTCCTTACCAGACTTAGCACCCTCTTTTCTTCTCCCCTTGCCTTCTCTCCTGTTTGTTCCTTAACAACCTCGATCCTTTTCCTTTTTCCCTTTTCTATGGAAATAGGAAAAACAGTTAGGGTTTTTCCCTGTTAACAACTGTTTTTTTTTTTTTTTTATCATCTGGGAAGAAAAGAGAATAACTTCCTCATAGAAATTTATTATGTGTAATTACTCAATTTGTACTCAAATTTTGAATTAATAATATTCAAATCATTTTTCACAAAAAGATAATAATCTCTGTTCCATAATTACTTACAATGGTAAAACAAAATATTTATTCACATAAATTATCCGGTCATTACATCTCCTCCCCCTGAGATTGGACACCCTCTCGGTGTCTTTCAACCATGAACAGAGCTGGATAAGTTCTTTTCATTAGCTCTTCATCCTCCCAAGTGGCTTCCTCAGGTCCATAATGTCGCCATTGTATCTTAACTTGGGTAATAACGCGTTTCCGCAGCTTCACTTCTCTCTGGTCGAGGATGTTCAGAGGTTCGACCAGAACCTCTCCTTCCGGTTCGACCTGCATTTCACAATTTCTTAAGTTAGTTTTCCTTCAGCACTAATTTCAACAGGTTTGTTGTAACAGCAACTCCTACCTGAATATCCTGCCATCGGATTACATGCTTAGGGTCATAGACATATTTCTTTAGTACTAAAACATGGAACACGTTGTGGACCCGAATGTGACTTGGCAAGGCAAGCTGGTATGCCACTGGTCCAATCCTAGCGAAGACATGGAAGGGTCCACAGTATCGGGGTGCCAATTTGGCAAACCCACTCCACTATAAGGTACTTCTTTTAGCTTGAATTCTGATATAAACGTGGTCCCCAACTTGGTACTCCTTAAATCTTCTTTTCCGATCAACAAAATTTTCTGTCTATCTTGAGCAGCTTTCAAATTTACGCGCACTCTTTTCACCATATCTTCCATTTCTTTAAGCATCTCAGGTCCCAAACTCAGTTTATCTTCGGGTCCTCCCCAGGTAGAGGGTGCACGGCATTTTCGACCATACATGACCTCAAATGGGCTCATTTGCGTGGAGGTGTGATACCCATTGTTATACGAGAATTCCACCAAATGTAGATACTCTTCCCACAACGTGGGTTGCTTCATAACCTACGCCCTTAACATGTCTTCCACCACTTGGTTTACTCGTTCTGTTTGTCCATCAGTCTGAGGATGGTATGATGTGCTGAAATTTAATTGGGTTCCTAAATCAGCGAATAGTGTTCTCCAAAAGGCTGATGTGAACTTCACATCACGATCGGAAATTATCGTTTTTGGAAGCCCATGTAGCTTAAAGACATTCTGCATAAGAACATGAGCAATCTGTACAACTTTATACGTGGATTGTACGGGTATAAAATGCGCAGCTTTACTCAGTTTGTCTACTACCACCATAATGGAATCGTTGTTTCTTTTTGTCTTAAGCAAACCTGTGATGAAATCCATGGAAATGATCTCCCATTTCCATTCTGGGATAGGCAATGTTTGTAACAATCCTGCCGGATTCTGGTGTTCTTCTTTAACCTGCTGGCATTCTAAACATCGTGCCAAGTACTCGGCAATGTTCTTCTTCATTCCTGGCCAAAAGTAATCTTTTCGGATTGCCGTAATCATTTTTTGGTATCCTGGGTGTCCCGCATAATGGCCGACATGGAATTCATCCATAATCATATTTTTAATTCTATCTCGATTGGGTAGATATAATCCTTGCTGGAAATATATCATTCGAGCATCATCTAACTCATAATCTGGTTGGCCTGTCGAGTTGACGAATTACTGTATTTTCAGTTTTAGCTGCTGATATTCAGTATCTTGATCTGAGGCTTCCTTTACCATCTCCAAAATGGGACTCTTCCACGCACTAATGGAGATTTCATACAAATGTTGTATTTTCTGACTTAAGAAATCCGCCACTCGGTTTTCTTTTCCTTGCAAATGTTTTATCTCAAAATCAAAGCCGCTTAGGAATTCTACCCACCGTGCTTGTCTAGCGTTTAAGGTGGGCTGGCTGAAATAGTTGGTTAAACTATGATGGTCGGTGAGCAGCAAGAATTGCCTACCCACAAGATAATGTCGCCACATTTTTAAGGCATGAATGACGACAGTCAATTCTAAATCATAAGCAAAGTATTTATGTTCGTGCTCCTTTAATTTCCGAGACTCGTACGCAACCACCTTGCCTTCTTGCATTAAAACTCCACCTACTCCTTCTTTGCTCGCATCCATACATACTATGTAATCCTTATCAGGATCGGCTATCCTCAAAATAGGTGTTGTAGTGAGTAGGTGTTTCAATTCTTCAAAACTTTTCTGGCAGCTTGTGGTCCAATGAAATGCTTTTCCCTTTTTCTGCAATGAGGTAATGGGAAATGCTACTCTAGAAAAACCTTCTACAAACCTCCTATAATATCCAGCTAATCCCATGAAGGATCGAACATCTGCCACATCTTTCGGTACAGGCCATTCCATTATGGCCTTTATGTTCTTTGGGTCCACGACGATCCCATCCTTTGTAATTACATGACCCAAGTATTGGATTTCTTCTTTAAAGAAATCACACTTACTAAACTTTGCGTATAGCTGATGTTCTCGAAGGGTCTGTAACACCATTCTAAGATGTTCATGATGTTCTTCCATGGTGCGAGAATATATTAATATGTCATCAATATATATCAGCACAAATCTGTCCAAATAGCGATGAAAAATACTGTTCATTAAACACATGAAAGTTGCGGGGGCGTTTGTAAGTCCGAACGGCAAGACCACAAATTCGTACTGACCATATCTTGTTCTAAAAGTTGTTTTAGCGATATCTTCTTCTTTAATTCGGATCTAATGGTAACCTGAATGCAGATCAATGTTAGAGAACAACGTCGCACCTTTCACTTGATCGAATAGTTCGTCGATCCGAGGTAAAGGATATTTATTCTTAATGGTCAACTTATTTCACTGTCGGTAATCAATGCACATCTGGAGGGTTCTGTTGTTTTTCTTGACAAACAGTACTGGGGCTCCCCATGGGGACACACTAGGACGTATGTAATCTTTGTCTAATAGTTCTTGCAACTGCATTTTTAATTCTGTCAGTTCGGGTACACTCATTCTATAGGGTGCCCGTGACATTGGTGCTGCTCTCGGAACCAACTCAATGGTAAAATCTATGTTTCTTCTTGGTCGTAACCCAGGAATTTCTTCTGGGAACACATCTGTGAATTCTTGGATTACAGGGATATTGTTCAGAATAGTTGTTTTATCCTTAGAATCTGCATAACCCACCTGGATGGCATAGACCTGGCACCCTTTCCGAATACATTTTACGAGTCGGTTTGCTGTTATTGGTCGAACTTGTACAGGTCGTTTAATTCCTTGCATTTCTTTTGTGTTTCCATGGTGATCCCTAAAGTAAATAATCTTGGTTTTACAATCAACTAATGACCAGTGTTTTTCCAGCCAATCCATACCAATTAGAATATCATAGGAGGCAAGAGGAAGCACGTTTAAGTCAGCCATTACTGGTTGTCCGGCTATGGTTAAGGAGCAGTCCTTAATTTTAGTTGTCACTCGTCTTTTGGCTCCTGTAGCTAATTGTACCAGCCATGGGTTTTTAAACTTAACAGATTGTAAATTACAACGTTCCACTACTTTTGGGTTTACATAACTTAGTGTAGCCCTAGGATCAATTAAAACAGATACAGTAAGTTCTGAAATGTTACCTTCGAATTCGACCATGGTTGGCTGATATTCTGCCTGACGGTCTTCCAAAGCCGCATTAATCCTGGGTACACTACGTCCTACCTCGCCGACTGTTGAGGCTTCGTGAATTTGGGATAACTATTCAGTCCCCTTTCGTTGTGGACAGTTTTTGATGTAATGGGGTCCCCCACAACCCCAGCATTGCATCGGGGGTCTTATTGTCCCTTCATTGTCGAAGCGTGCATGATGTTCGCTAATCTTACAATCATTGGTAGGCCTAAATTTGGATGTGGTTCTTGTTGTAGTTCTGCTGTTTAGTCCTTTGCCATTTCCCTTATTTCCACTGTTGCGATTTCCTTTGTTGTTTCCTATTGACTTAAAGCTCTTTTTCTCATTCCATTTCCTGCTAGCAGCTTCCCCCTTTTGCTTGCTTTGTTGATAACAGATTCTGGCCTTACGAATTACCTCGTCCATTGATTTTGGATTGTCAAATTCAATCCTTTCTCGCATGTAGGGCGATAAGCTGCTAACAAATCTCTGTACTTTTGCTTTTTCCTCCCTTATATTTGCCACATAGCGGACTAAGGAAGTAAAACAGGTGATGAACTCGTCCATAGTCTGCTGCCCCAAACGCAGATCATGGAACTCTCTTGCCTTTTCATCGTAGAAGTGTTGAGTTAAATATCTCTCCTTAAAATATCTTTGGAAGTTATCCCAAGTAATAGTCTGTTCAGTAACTCCTTTTACAATTTTGACTTCCTCCCACCATAAGGTGGCCTTTCCGTGCAGCTCAAAAATAGCCAATCGTGCTTTAAGATTGTGGTCATATTCATAGAGCTGGAAATACTTATTCATATTGATTAGCCATGCTTCAGCTGCTTCTTCTTGTTCCCTGTCAAAATGTGGTGGTTTAATTTTGCAAAATTCCCCTTGTAGTTCCACCCTTTGTCTTTTCGAAGTTTGTTGTTCAATTACATTATCGGAACGTTCCTCTTGTTCCTCCGATCCTTCAAGGGGCATATGGTGGTTCTGTTCTTCGGACATCCTCTGTTGCTCCGTGCTAGGATTAGCTGGTGGTTGATTCTGTCGATCAGACAAACTCTTCAGAATTATTTCTTATTCCATCGTCAGTCTGGCATTGTCTTCTCGTAGCCTTGCCATTTCATTTTTAAGTTCCTGTATTGTTTCTAGAATGGCTTGATTTGTAACTCTGGCCTCTTCCCCAAGTTGAACCCACAGTTCAGGATTATTTTCGGGGCCAAGTGCCCCCTGTCCCATCATAGGTCGTCGAGTTGTATTATCTTCTCTCCTCATGTTGCAAGTTCTCGAAACTCCTGATCATGTACTTCATTCAAAACAAAGTGAAAGGGTAATGATAAGGAAGATTTATATATTTATTTATATTTTTTTTTTCCTCTATATGTCAATCTATCTTTACCCAGAGGCCTCAGTTCTGTAACTGGGCTCTGATACCACATGTTACAACCCCACACAATACCTACATACATAAAAGAAAATTGGTTATCTTTACACATAAACGAAAGGTAAATATACACATTAAAGGTATAGATTATCCCTAAGTATATTTTAATCGTGTCTATTAAATTGAAGACCCATTAAACGGTAGATTTAGTCCTATCGATCATGGTATAGTTAACATATTTAATACATAGGGTAGTACCATAATCCTTTCAACGAAGGCAGAGTTCTTTTATTTAAACAAACCTAACCCTTAATATTCAATGCAACGTAGGAACCGATGTCAAGAGCCATCCTATGCAGTCATCAGACACTTAACCTTTGATGCATTAATTCCCCTTAACGGAGAAGGGGACAACTGGTCCGCCTCAAGATTTTTCTACCAACCTGGATTACAATATCTAGAAACACTTGAAGAGTTATTAATGGCGCAGTCTGGCTATGATCTCTTCGGGATCAATGATAAGATCCACGACGGAGATTGGCAATCCTTAATCGGACGGCCAGGCCGATTGCCAGCTATATGGTGGCTTTTAGGGTTCTGCATTATATGTTTGTTCATTTACATTTCCGTGGTTATTCATCATCTCGACTATGGCTTCCCACCTTTGGATCTTCGTCGTCGGCTTCAACGGTGGCACTTTGGGTAACTGTTGCGCCCCAGAGAGAGTGAATATCTTTGGCGCTCCGTTCTGAACCGAAACAAATACATGTATCCCTTTCCTTTTGCTCCAAAGTTAAATAAGAAATTTGTAAAGAGTTTATTGGACTCGCCTACCGCTTATTCTCACCTATGCTGGTTGTTTCTGTTGACAGGGGTTCGAGGGATTTCACTGCGACCCATGTTTATTCTCCGGGAACTGTTTCTGAGGTAAGCCTGCGACCACTTAGCGTAGGATTTATATTTGTGGTTGATGTCGAGTTAAAGGTGATTCCTCCCCTTTCTTGTCAGGCGATTTTCACCACTCTCTGTTGGAATTTGAATCCTTGTGGCTCATTTTCCTCAGGGTGCCATCCGTAGCTTGAAGCCAGGGTACTGTCCTCATGGTGGCAGCGATGTTTTCCGTGCCTGAAGCAGAACTCATAGACTTATGCCCCTAATTTGGAATGTGTTATTTTCAATGTTTGGTCTTCTGGATTAATTTTCTATTCTCAATATTGTAAAGATGATTTAATCGACTATCCACTGTGTATGGCTTGGTTGGTTACGCAGTGGAACATTTGGCTTGTATAAACTTCTATTTAATTTGCTGTTAAAGGCTTTGAATAATCATGACTCTGTTTCCAAGCATATGTGGAGTTTATGGTTTCTCTTCTTCTGTAAAAATACTGTGGTTTTTCAGTTACCTTCGTGATTCCGAAGTTTCGGCATAGTTTGTTAACCTATTATTTCATATGGTTCTGCTCTAGAAATTTATGTTTATTGATATGCCACTATAACCCTAGAGTTGGTCTATGCGTGATTAAATATCTGTTCGCTACACAGAAATGAATATTATTTCGTCATTGTTATTGTTTATGCATATAACGCTTAGTTACGACCCTTGATGGTCTCGGCGCCGGAATTTTTGGCTATGCCTTGACTGTCTTTACTCTCATGGGTCTCGACCGCAAATATGGTCGCCTGTAAGGTTTCTGTTACAGAGTATAAGCATACTGTAGCATACCAATCCTCTCTTTATTTCAGAAGTTAACTCTAATGTTACATGGTTTACATATTTCTGGTGTCTTTTCAAGTTTTTCACTATTCGTAGCCTCGTATTATATTGTTGTTACATTCGTATAAAGTTTTCCCTTACGAGGGTTAGACAATTTACAGGTTGCTAGGAATCATTGTCAATGCCATGGATACTCTGTCTTTCCTATGGTACAGAGAATAATGATCTTTATTCCACCGTGTCTCGGTTGGTTTAACTACCGTGTGTAGGCCATACACACACTGGTTCCACCATCCCTTGTCATTATATATGTATATATGTATATCTGGATTGTATTCTTTCACTCACATGTTGTCTTTTCCTACTTGTCATTATATCACCGTTATGCGGGTAATGAGTTCCTTTTGTCTCTTTATTATGCCATCCCTTTCGAATCAGCTATGATTTATAAAATTAGTTTCTTGAACTCGGATACTACAGAGACCCAACCGAGTCTGTGCCGTACTCCACTCAGATTTTAGAGTCCGTGCAGTACTCTACCTCAGATTTATTTAATGATTTAATGAGTTTCATCTGTACATTTAATTTGTTTCTTATCCTGGCATTTGTATACTTGTTTTCTTGGATAGGTTAAGACTGTTTATCATATTAACCTAGACCCTAACTTACAGTCCAGATAGTATCTTTAAAAACATGAATGTATTTTAGACCATAAAATGGTAACTGTACTTACCTGTACTGCTACTCTTATAGTCTTCAACACGTCTCCAGATTAAAAGAAATTACCTTGTTTCTTGTTCTCCTCCCAACCATGAGATTAGTCCACCAGACTAAATCTCCCCCCAAGCTCTTTTGCCAGACCGTTGTCTTCAGCAAAGATATTGCACCACTTGTGCCTGTGCTATCTGGTCCTTACCAGACTTAGCACCCTATTTTCTTCTCCCCTTGCCTTCTCTCCCGTTTGTTCCTTAGCAACCCAGTTCCTTTTCCTTTTTCCCTTTTCTATGGAAATAGGAAAAACAGTTAGGGTTTTTCCCTCTTAACAACTGTTTTTTTTTTTTTAATCATCTGGCAAGAAAAGAGAATAACTTCCTCATAGAAAGTTATTATGTGTAATTACTCAATTTCTACTCAACTTTTGAATTAATAATATTCAAATCATTTTTCACAAAAAGATAATAATCTTTGTTCCATAATTACTTACAATGGTAAAACAGAAGATTTATTCACATAAATTATCTGGTCATTACAATATCAAATATAGAAAAAGGAAATTTGGAGTTGAAGCGTGATAATGATTCTTCATTAAAAAGTCTACATTTCGCCAGGCCTCCTCATGAGCAGTTTCCCTATTAAATAAATCCGTGATAAAAAAAAATCATGTTTTCACGGCGGCAAAAACTTCTCTTGAACTCTCTTGCATTTACTCTTTCAAATGGCTTGCATTTACTCTTTCAGATGGTGGGTGATCACATCGTTGAACCTATCAGGTCTACCCATCTATATGAAGTAAAGATAATTTTACGAAAGCAATGAAATAATTTGACACTTAACCACACAAAGATAATTTGACCAACTAATGAAATAAACTAACAATAAATACAATCACTAGAGGTGTTAAAATCAGTTAGAGGAAATTAAATCTACGGAATAGATGACACACAATATATAAGAGAGAGAAGCCAACTGAACAACAATTAATTTTGACCTTTTCATTCTATATGACATAAGGGACATTCATACGGTTCACTGGTGGGTGCAATCTACTCAAATACTATTATTATTGTTGCATGTAAGACTATAAAGTTAATGGAAGGAAGGTTTGATGGGGAACCTCTAATGGAGGTGTAAAATTCTAGTTTAATGGTTAGGGTAAAGAATACTTAGGAGCAAAGTGATGAAGAGAGTGGACTCAACACTCATTATAAGTGGAAATCTAAGAGAATTTACAAGAGCAAGAGGGGAGGAAAAAAAAGTAAAGGCATTAAACTAATTAGAGCTTTAACATTTATAATTACATATAAGGATAAAATTAATGTAATACAATTTAATTAAGTTTCAAAAATATATATGAAATGGTAAGACATTAAAAGGGTGAGTTCAAACTAAACAAGCTCATTTATCTAGTATCCTTTCATAAGTTGATTAACCTCATTTTTGAAGTTAAATAAAATAAAGACAAGTTATATAGTAGGCTTCTAATAGATATTTGCTCAACAATATCATCATTTCTAATGTTCACACATCTTCCTACATAGTAGATGTGATCGTCATGGCTAATTCAACCCAATAAAATGGCTTTGGAGATACCATAATTAAAAATGAAAAAACAAAGTGTTGTATGGTGACCTAAACTTTCTTTAATATGTTGATATTTGCATAACAAACTTGAATTTCCAAAATGGTAAGATTATAGAAATGGAATGGAGACACCAAAGAACATATCAACAATCCTTTAAGAAATAAATTTAACTAGAAACAAAGAACACATATAAAAACATTGAACATGATCTATGAAAGTCACTCAGCATATGGAGAAGGGGTATTAGAAGATACAAATGAAAATTGTATGTTTATTCAAAACTAATAATAGAATATAGTTTTTCAAAGATAGAAAGTTTGAATAGGATTTTTAATATTTCAAGAGCATATGTGAATAAGACAGGACAAAAATAAATAATTTAGAAAATGGCCCTAAACAAAAATTTAAAAATGGATAAAAACTTGGTGAATAAATTCACATGAAAAAGAATATTACAATCTTCAAAAAGGGACCATGTGCTTTAAGGCCTATATTGCATGTATTTGATTAAAAATGTATTATTTATAACATATCATATATCATATATATGTGATACATTTCATGGCAATCATGCTTCATTTTTACAAGTACTAGGAATGGATAATGAAGGTTTGGGATAGTGGAATCCCCATTAAGTAGTTATATGAAATCTAAAACAATGGTTAATAACCATTTATAGGCTAGATAAGAAGGTTTCAACCCAAGACAAATAATAGCCAACACAAAAATTCTCTAATTATGTATCCCAAAGGTTCTAGAAGGTCTCCAACAATGGCCAAATTACAGAGACAAGAGGGAAAGTGATATCAGATCACTATAAAGTGTTATACAATGTTATACATCCATGCAATTCATAAAGCTAGAATATATTAGTGTGACTCCTTATAGAGTAATCCAATAAATAAGTAATTATCTGTATATAAGGATGAGAGGAAACCAAATCATTATTGAACATATCATTCATCAAGGTCATATAAAAGTAAATTAGATCATATTAAAGTATCTAGGTATGTGTGAATGATAGAATTCAAAATACATACATCACATAAATCAACAAAAATATTCCAAAAATCAATATATTCCATCTCCATTATGTAATACCCTCTGGAAAATTATTTTGATTCGTTAAATTTTTTTATCTTTTTTGTTTTTACATTATTTATTTAAAGTCCTTGGAAATGTGTAAAGGCTAGCACAATATATTTAACATTTAATTGTCAAAAAATAGTAGGAAATCATAATTCCCAAATGGGGAGAAGACCATAAAAGGAGGATCTTACATTTTGCTAGAATTCAAGATAATTTCGGAGAGAGCACCGAAAATATATTTCTACATCGAACATAAATTTCATGAGTTTTAGTCTATGTAGGAGCATTGTGGGAGAGAAAAACTTGAACCAAGAATTTTGTTGTAGGATGCTGCTAAAAGTGTTCAGAAAGTAAATTATCGAAAAATACTTTGGATTCTTTTCCTGAAACAAGAGCGGTATATAGAGTTCACAGTTTGGGAGTAGCATGGAAGTCTTTGAAATATTTTCTAAAAAGAAAATTAGATAAGTAGTTGAATGTTAATTTATGTGATTGATTGATTATTGTGGAAAAAGGAAAAACTATTGTCAAAGAATTTAAATATTTTAAGTTGAGTTAGTGGTAGCAAGTTAAAGCATTACTGATGCAATGTTAAAGAAAGTATATTTATATATGTGGTTGATATTATTAGAAGAATATAATTTGTTTATTTTCTAATTTGTTATAGGAAAGTAATGGCCAGAGGTGGCTTCTAGTTTGTGGAATTTGGGGTAAGTGGGTAAAAGAAATATCTGTCATAATTTTCCTATAAGGAAATAAATATTATCAAAAAGACAAAGGAAGATTTTCAATAAAAGAAATATCTATCATAATGTCCCTATATGGAAATAAATGTTATTGAAAAGACAGAAAAATTGTTGATAAAAGTATTGATGAGGAGTTAGGGTTAGAATGCATAGAGTTTGATTTGGATGAGGTCGCAAGGCTAGTGCTATTGATGGATGGGACATAAGAGGTTGATGTCGAAATGGTAAAGAAATTTGTTAACTCCCCTACATCTAGGAAATATCTTTGTTGTTGATAATGTGTGCTAAAATCATAGTTATTCATTATCAATCATGTTCAATATGCTCAACCACAATTAGTGAGAGGAAATATGTTTAGCCATACTCAACCATATTCAATAATAGTCAATTATAAGAAAATTTAGTTTAACATGCACAACAATGACTACCATAGTTAATTATTTATTGACCATATTTGACACTTCTCAAGTATAATTTTAGCATATTTAACTATAATAAGCCTCTTGTTACGATCCACTATCCTACCAACATATTTTGGCTATCAACTTATCCAACCACATTAATAAAGTGGTTGAGATATCTCAATAATACCACTTTCCACATTCCATACACCACTAACTAGCAGTGAAAAACCAAAAATAATATCAATCAACAAATTTTAACCATTTTATTAATATAAAAAGCTAACATTATTATAAATGCCTATTAAGCGTGTATCTCCCACCTCTTAATGATTTTTTCACATCACTAAATAAAACACTAAAATGCTTGAAACCGAATTAAAATAAGAATATGTAACCGACCATGAACAAAATATCTTTAACACTTACTAGAAGGCAAAGTAAAAGTCTGCCATTCTTCGAGTGGGCGTGCCCTACATAACCCAAGTAAATATATTACAACCTCTAAATTGATATTTATTTAAAATATATAAAGCATTACCCATGAATATCGTAGGTCATCGAGTAAAGTCTCGTATCAAGCTCTTATCTTTTCGGATGATAATATAAGATATCTTCGGAAAAGCCACGAGATGGAGGAATCACGAAATGGAAGTGACAGTAATAATACCAATCTTGCGGCAGAAATTTTTGTGAGGGTTATCGATCACGTTGAGAAAGAATTAAATAGAGACACCGTATGGGAAATGATGGCACCTTCCACTGTAACAAGTGGAATTGTTGGCCTTTCACATGAAGGAGGGGCATCCACCGAAAATGAAGACACTGTTCAGAAGCACGTAATCTCTGGCGTAACGTTTAGATGGATTGAAGGACATAACAGAGATGGCTGGGAATTGGAGAATGTTTGGGATAGCGTGTGTGCACGCCAGTTAGATGATATTGGCCAGAAACCCGACACTGAATGGTGTCCCCTAAACTATAGTGGCCAAAGGAATATCCAGGCTGCAATGGCTGAAAACGTCAATATTGTTTTGCTGCGAATTATCGTAGATTGGGGTCGCCTCGACGGAAATGTGTGGAGCCACCAAGTTGTATGGAGTGGAAGCTTTGCAGATGGTCATCGGGTACTGCAACTCTTGGAAAACGATAGTAATTCTATGCAATTGAGAACTGAATGTTTCGATCTGAATCCTCATTTTCGAGATCGCTTCATTGCTCTCTACAGGAACTATCCCTTAGCTGGAGCTATGGCGGCTGTCGACTCTTCCGAAACGGTAACCATTCCCGCCCAATCGATTGGCGCAGATGATGGTGAGGGCGACGATTCATTCCCTAACTGGTGAAATGTGTGATGGTTTTTCCTTAGTGAAATTTTATTTAAAAACTTGAAAAAGTATTGTTTATGAGTAAATGTAATATTTTTGCGAAGGGTTGTCAAAATTTAATTAAAAATCTTAAAAACATTATAAATATTAAATAATTAATTTGTTTTAATATATTAATAGGAATGGGTTTGGCCTCTCATTAAAGAAGACATTTGGAGTCACATTAAGTTGATAGAATAAAAGAAATTAATTAAGTTAAATAATTTGCAATATTAATGAACACAGTTTTCCATTATAGATAGTAAAAATTAATAAGCAATATAAATCTATCTCAAACCAAGATTTATTAAATCATTTCACTTGCAAGCTTTTTATTTTTATTTTCAATTACTTTATATTTATATTTAGTTGACATTCAAATATATTAGTGAACGGAATGGTCTTAAATTATTTTTTCTATTTCCACCATTGATTTTCATTTAAAATGATTTTATGCTCGCACATTGCTCAACATATATCCCTCGGATGTGTACTAAAGAAGTAGACAATATTATATATAAAATAAATAAAATAATATATTGCAATTTCTCTACCATTCATGTTATCTTTCAAGACTAGAAAATTTGGTTTTGATAAATTAATTTAAATATTATTTTTCAAAAACTAGTCATTTAATATATCCATTACCTATTAATATTTTTAATAAATTAATGAAATAATATTGTTTCCATTTTTTAGGACAAACCTATTTTTTTAATTACAATGATAATTTCTAGGGAATTGGTAATTTTGAAAATAGGTTGTCATTATTACAAGAAATACAACAATTTGATAAATTTCACAAAAGGAACAATTACAACATGTCTCTTGGTACTTCTACCAAAGCTGTTGGGGAAACAAAGTTTTGATAAAACCATTTGACCTATGATTATTTAACATTGATGAAATATCTATTGAAAGTGTATAATATTTCATATTTATCCCAACTAAATCGAATCTTTGAATTATCATCCTTCAAGTGAGTTCCTTCCTTCCCTTTGTTTTCTCATCTACAACAGATTGTCAATTTCTTATGAAAGAAAGCGAATAAATATTTTCCAGTTAATGTTCAACTCTAACTAGATTCCTTTAATTTAATATATATATCTATTGAAAGTGTATAATATTTCATATTTATCCCAACTAAATCGAATCTCTGAATTATCATCCTTCAAGTGAGTTCCTTCCTTCCCTTTGTTTTCTCATCTACAACAGATTGTCAATTTCTTATGAAAGAAAGCGAATAAATATTTTCCAGTTAATGTTCAACTCTAACTAGATTCCTTTAATTTAATATATATCCATACATTAAGTAAAAACTATATAACCTTAAATAATTTAGTTTAGTTACTTACAAGTTTTATTTGAGAAAAAATGAATCCATGGAAAAGAAATATGCAATATAATTTTGTTTCTCTATTTCCTAAAACTTGTCCAAGTTAACCAACTGAGCCTTCACAACTTACATTCTTGGCTAATTAAATTGAAGTTTTCCCAAACCATTTTAATGCTTAATTACATGAAATACATGGTCACAAACCTTGGGAAGCTGAGATTGTCTCCCCAATACCACCTATATCAACCATCCAACCATGACTCTTTCACCTAGTTAAGCTTTACCAAACAATAGCCCATTAAAACATGACTTGGGGCTTCACTCGACCAAATATCACCATACTAGTCAAGTGAGACAAAACCACTCACCTCCATGACCTATCAAAATAAAACTTTATAGCTTAGGTGTTTAGTAATCCAAGATGTCCCCCTATAAACTAGGTCCCACTATGGATTTTATCTGTAATTTCCAAAGGTGTCCATGCCTTACCATGCCTTGCAATAATATTCCCATACAAATTCAATTTTATATATATATATATATATGTGTGTGTGTGTGTGTGTGTGTGTGTGTGTGTGTGTGTTGTGTGTGTGTGTGTGTGTGTGTGTATCTGTCTTTGCACTTAATCCATCATACTCTCACCATATGATCTCCCCTTCATATCATGTTTATGTGCATTCCCCCCTTTAACTTATGCATTATGACCTTGACAATCAACAATATCTTATCCATCCACCACGGCTCATACACATGAAACATCGCATCAATTTTATTCATTCCTACATTTTCCACAAAGTTCCATGATATATGTAGAATATTTTTAGTAGTTTTAATGCCCTACGTCCTCAATGAAACTTTTCAATTTTCCAAATGGACCGAAAGCCTAAAGAAATTTTTATTGTGCTTAGAGTATGAAATCTCAGTTCCATATTCAGATGAAGGTCCATCGATGACCTCAGACCCACCCTTTACATGCAATGATTGTGAGGAATCAGGTGTGAATTTAATGTTAGCACATAACATTTAAGACCAAATCAACTTAAGTAGAAAATGAAATTTTAAAATAAGAGACCTAAGAAAAGTTTAAACCTTGTACAATTTCTAACTCATGCTAAGGATGGATTTTGATTCTTCAAGGTATTCACATCCCCAAATGCCAAAAAAATAAAACAAGATAACCCAAGAAAAAGGAATGTTCTAGGGAGAGACAATAACATAGTATACAAAAGGTTACTAAAACCTGACTGGAGAGAACAATTCAAAAGGGAATGTTTCAGATTAAGAATTTAAATCACGTGTAATTTATAAAAGTATGTTCATGGTATCGTTATATTATGAGTTCCAAAGATATGTACAACCCCACATCTCACAGACAACAAACCATAGGATACTCGAAACAAAATCAATTGTTTTGGGGGGGGGTAGTAACATAGTATTCCAAATGTTCTAAATACCTGACAAGACATCACAAATAATAAGGGAATGTGGTGGAATAGGAGTTTATGCTTTAAGTACAAAGAGGCATGTAAAAAAATAACCAATTCTTGTGAGAGAACATCATTTTTAGAAAATTTCAGTTAGAATAACTTCAACTCGCAACTTAATAAGCATTAGAACCATCGTTCAAATCTATTCCATAGGTAAATGTTTGCAAGCAAATTTCCTCATTCAGGCTGAAACTTAATGATACATTGAAAGGAAATCAAATAGAAATAAAATATATAATAAACCCTAACCCTTATCGAACATAAAAACCTCCACCAATGTTATAGAAAAACAAAATATCTAACACAACATTCACAGTACTTTGGTAATACCCTTAACACTTAATTTTTCCAACTATATACCCATGTCGCATTATCTCCTTTGGTCCTTCGTACTTACATTTTCCCTTGGCGTGTGGAAATACATTTTATTATCCCAACATTATGGAGCCATAGCCAATGAATATGATTTTAAACTCTTGGAGACATATGAAAGTTAATTTTATTAGCTAATAGTTTTTAGATGAAGACTCCACATGTGATTGCAATCACTTTGTTAGGTCCCTATACTACTACTATAACCCCTTATTGTTATTAGTGCAAACCCCTTATTATATTTTTGTGCACATGTATTCCCCACATTGTTATTATTGTGCCTCATAGAAGCTGACTATTGTTATTGTTTCTCCCTTACATTAATATTGTTATGTCAGCTATGAGTATATTATGAACTCTTAGATTCCTATACATAGAAAGGAGGCCTTATCATTTTTATCGTCAAATAATTATTCATTTGTGTAATGTAAAGGAGGTACCCCCCAGAAGAGGATGATTTTTAAGTCATTGATCTATCTTTTCTATCCTTTGTGATCTAGTTTCATAACATTTGGTATGAGACCTTTGGATTGTAGGGTTTCGCTGCTCCAAACTACCATTGTGGAATTTCCATTATAAATGATTTTGTATAAAGTTTCAAAAGATAAATAAAAAATCATTTAATCCATAATCATTATGAACCTCAAATCCAAATTTCAAATCTTATCTCGCTATATTTTTGGAGATATGATCTGAGGATGTTAGGGTTTTTACAAGATCATGAATTCCATCTCAAAGAGGTCATCGTGGATTTTCCACTATAATTTGTTTTCCACGAAGGTTCAGACTCTGAAATTAAAACCCATTTGACACAAAATCATGATGAATCTTGGGACTGAATTTCAAATCTTGTGTCAGTACATTTGTGGAGATACAGTCAAAGACATTTAGGGTTTCTTCAGGCCCCCGAGTTACATCCCAAACATTTGACTTGGGGAAAATTGTGATAACTTTCTCTGTGAACATTAGATTGAAATTTCATAACAAGCTACAAAAAGAGGACAAAATCTAATTTTCTGTGTATTATTTTCTAGTCTAAAGGTCGAAACAATAACACGCAACACTTCATACAAGGTCACTCTACAGAAAAGTTATTTAAGCAGGTCATCTTGGGAGATTGGGCATAACTCTTTCTTGGAGAATCCAATTTTGATTAGGCTATGGCATTGGAAAAAGAACATAGAGGGCTACTGCAGGTCACAATATCAGACCTTCGAGATCTGAAATTTTAGAGATACAATAGGTTCAAGATGGAGGTGCTAAAAGAAGGAAAATGAGTGAATCAAATTGATAAAATAGAAGCACCTAGTCAGAAAAATTCGATGGAGGATTTGAGGAATGTGATCATAGCTAAGGTAAATAGTTTAATATGTGTCATGGAAGCTAATATTGATGGTAGGGAAGCATATTAGAATAAATTCATGGAAGACTTGAAGAAAGGCATAGAAGGTTTGAAGGAAGTTGGGACAAAGCTGCTACAAGAAAGGCCTTCTAATGATGAAAAGACCCAGAGTATTCCAAAGGTTGATATAAGAAGATTTGGTGGTAAGGATCCCATAACATGGATACTATAGTTGGAGAAATGTTTTTACATACATAATGTGCAATTGTTATAGAAGGTATGTATTGCATATTTATATTTAGAACTGAATATATGTTTGTGGTATAAAGGGCTTTGTTCTCATAAACCACTAGTCACCTGGTCAATTTCCATGGAGGAAATGATAACACATTATGAGGATACACAATGAAACACCCTCTTTATCCAGTTGGTAAATCTCAAACAAAATGGTTCAATGGCAGAGCATATTGAGGACTTCCAAAAATTGAATATAAGGTTAAATGGTATTCCAGAGAAGCATATGATTGATGTCGAAAGTAATAAATACAATTTTGGTTATCGATAAAATTACACACATAGACATTAAAATAAATTTCAATAATAATGATTCATAATTCAAAGCATGTAATTAGTAATCATATAAAAATTTTGATAACTACATTCTGTAAGATTAAATCAACATACTAACTACTAAAGTTTAACATAAAACATTAAAAAATATTTGATCTCAAAACACCATGAGAATAATCCAAAATGGAGTACTCTTTGAGTCATCAAATTCTATTCTCCAAATGGAAGACTCTCCTATATCTAACAGTAAAGCTACCTTGGACATCATGTCAGCAAAAACATTATTTTCTATATAGGAATGTAAAAGTTGGAAGTCATTGAATTCTTCCAATAATATAAGAATTTTCCTCTTCCATGCTTCAAGATGTAGAATTCTAAGCTATGTATTACTATGGAACCAATCCACCAAAAGCTTTAATCTGATTCCAAATTACCAGCCATAAAAAACACAGCATTGCAAGAAATTCTATAATAAAAAATTTCCCTTAACATGATACCACCTTACGCTTTAGAACTCGATTTTGTTGAAGAATGACGGCAACACCAACAAAGCAAATCGAGAAGAGCCTTTGAACATCGAGACAAGTTGGTCGAAAAAAGTAAGACACATTGCACATGTGACCTTCAACCGTTCTAATGGCTTCCTAGGGTTGCTAATTGAGTTCGAACTCAAGATCCCACAAGAGTTGCAATGCCAAGTTTCTTGCTTGTTTATGGTCCTTTTTCTTCGTTATATTATCCCATGCTATGTCCCTTCTAATCTCTTAGTGAAATGGAACTACAATTAGTTTAGATTTTGAAAAGTCATTTAAGAGAATTACTTTTGATTTTTTGCATCACATTGAGATTTTTCCTCAAGTTTTAGTTTCTCCTCATCTTGGTCAAATTTTGAAAAATTCATATAGCGTAATTAATTTATAAAAAACTTTCTTGATGGCATTGAATCAATTTCAACCATAAAAATATGATTCAAACACTCTAGGATTGAATCTGGTTTTTTAAAAGATTACTATATTCAAGAAAGAATGAAAAAAGATTACCTCATTCACGCAAGAAATTTTCCTTTCGAGTGAATTTGTGGAGTCAATAGACAATGACATTATATTAATATTGTGTGATATATTTTATCCCGCCAACAACCTCAACAATCATGCAAAATAACACAAAAACCACATTAATAGTTCATTACTCACCATTCACAAACAAAAGAAGAATTATAATAGTAAAAATATCATTGGCAAGTCACAAATGGGGTTTGTCAAAAAGGAAACGTGATAGAAATGTTTACCTAGTATAAATGTCTTTCTGCAATGTTATAGGTGGTTTTTTCAATGTTTGAAATATAATGACAATTACATTGCTATGTATTTCTTTAGACATTAGGGTGACGAGCACACCACTCTCAAAGTAACCCTTAGTATACATTCACACTATCTAGAATTAAACAAGATTAAATGTAGCATGTAAAATTGTGAAAATCTGGATTATTATTTTGAAATATTATATTTAAAATTAAACATAGTGTAAGATTATAAACTTTTTTAATAAAAATAAATATTTATTTATGATAGTAAATATAGTTAAATTTATTTAATTAGTAGCATTTTATAGATAATAATTTATACTGATTTATATTATTAAAAAACTTTTTCGAATTATGTATTTGATATTCCCAAATCTTTTATTTCTTCGTGGTATCTTTATACCTTTTGAAGCAATTATTAATATTAGAAAAACTTTACAATATTTATTATTATTATTGTGCGAGAGGAATTATAAATCTCTCTAAAAACATAATCAAAATATTATATCATTTTCTATTACTTTATGTTCATTTCCCGAGGGCCCTTCGGTAAGGTATTGTGCTAAGTTGCTTAGTAAAAGAGTTACGTGAAACGAGCTTGTGCGGGAGTGGAGGATACAGCTGTTGAGTGCGTGTTCCAAATCGAGAGAAGAAAGTTACGAAGAGGCATTGGAAGAAATTGTGGAGCGAAAAAGAAGAGAATAATAACAAAAATAATATATTACTAGCATTTGCAGCAGATGTTGCAAAGGAAACGCCGTAAGTACACAGTGTGTCTAAAACATTCATCAAGTTCCAAGGACAGAAGCCAAATATGTGTGTTGGAGGGTGAATGGACCAAGTTAATCCTTCTTTATTCTTTGCAGCATCAAATACAATATACTTGAGAGTGTAGTAAAAATTGGGCATAGGTAGCATAGGAAGCTCTTCAGAAAGGGGCATCGTCTTCCTTTCTTCTGTTTCTGAAAAGAACGTAGGCCACTTACTGATATTTTGTCCTTAATAAAGGGAAGCCTCGACTGAAATTGATGGTTTGACAAGGTTAAAGGATTGTGGACAAGGAGGTTATGCTCAAGAGTGTTTTAAAAAGTGGTAGCAAAACTCAGATCTCAAAGACCTCAAAGGCCTTCCTCTAAGACCTCAAAGGCCTTCCTCTACTAGTATCATGGGGAATCTGGAAAGATAGAAATGTTGAAATCTTTGAAGACAGATATCACTCTTTTTCAATGTTCTTTCTAAGGTCAGTCAATCTTCTCAAACTTCAAATATTTTTCACCAACCCCTACACAGAAAAAGTTGATCCGTGCTCCTATGGACAAATCTGGAAGATGGGGATTACTTTGATGGATCTAGTCAAGGTACCCAAAAAAAGGGAGCCAGAGGTGTTCTCTATCTAAAATTCTCAATAACTCTCACTGTATCATATTTAAAATAGATTTAGGTGAGGATCAAATAACTACACTAAGCTTATTGCCCTAACAATACTCTTAAAACTAACATCCCACCGTGGCATTTAAGAAATACAAGTGATTGGTGACACGTTAGATAGTGTACCCTAGATCATTTTATACTAGGTTGGAGCACACATGGCAGATGTAGGCACCCCTTCTATTACAACAACATTACACAAATCCATGCAGCATTAAATTCCAAACCACATAATGATCTGTAGGTGAGAATGCAACAATAAATAGACAGTAAGGGCACATCACAAATTTTAGTATTCCAGCAGTAAGGGCACATGCATGCATGTATGCACCAACCATAAATAGAATAGGATAAGTTTATCGTTAGATTTAAAGTTAAAGATAAAGTGTTACAGTTGGATGAGGCAGTGGTGTTTTATCTTTTGCAGTCTTTCTAAATTCATTTTTTATCAGTTAGAGAGAGTGCAGATCTAGATATCTAAGCAATATATCTATTTTTATGAACCCTAGGTGTCACTTATAAGAGAGAGTGAGAGTATGGATCTGTAATAGGGCTTAGTTTCAGTTCTTACACAAAACCCTTTCTAGCAAATTTTCTAGAGATTTTTATTCAGCAGTATTGGAATAGCAGTAACAGGGGCTTTTGACATTGATCTATGTGTTCCAATGTATGTATTCCAACTATGTTTATAGAGTATAGTGAGATTCATCTTGCAGTTTTTATTAGCCTTTAAATTTAAACAGTGTTAGTTTCCATTAGAAGAAGAATCTATAATGGTATCAGAGAGGTTTGTTGAAACCTTATAAAAATCATTGAATAGATTTTTCTATCCTTGGTACTTCTAGTAGTTGTGTAAGCTCCTAAAAAGTTCACCCCTTGCTTGCTAGTCCTCAACCCTCTTGTGACCCCCCTCCCGGCTCACACTATCCAACCTTAAAAAGACATACTCCATGCAATCGTAGCCAATGAGCTTCACTTCTTTGAGGATGTTAAAATTGAAGTTCAAGACATGGAAAAAAAGATTCAACAAAATTAGAAACAAGTATCCCAAGATCATATGTAGCATTATTCAAAGAATGGGTGCATGACCTTGGCTTCTCTTGTAAGAAGGAAACCAAGATTACAATACTCATATAACTCTACTAGATCAACAAATTCTTTATTGCTCAGACAGTAAAATAACAAGATGGATATTGTTCAGTCCTTTGGAACAAGTTCCCTTATCTAAAGAAAAAGCAAATGTTTTTTTTAATATAAAAAGATTAACAATAATATTTTCAAAGCCATCCCTGGCACCACTTGGTGACCAAGATACAACAATCCGATGTGGGTCACTTTCATAGAGTATCTACCTCCAATTCTATGCAGTTTAACAAAGATGTGAACACCAAAATGCATTGGACGAAGGTCATTTTCTTTGTAAAGACAGGGCACCTACCCTTTTCTTGTCATCAGCTTTTGTGCTATTTATTGTTAGTGTGTGATAGGCATATTGTACAGTTAAGCTAATTCCTGTGCTAAGTATAATTTGGTTTCACGATTTTACAATACATAGGTCTATCTTTCCCACCATACTTACGGGGTGATTTTCCAGTGGACAGGTTAAGGCATTGCTGATTCTACAATTTCCATCTTTTTATCATTTTAATACCACAAATCTATCTAGCACCAAGCCAAAAACATTTTAATACCACAAATCTATCTAACACCAAGCCAAAAATAAATTAAAAGGACTTGAAATTTTTTTATTATGATTTAGATTTTGTCCCTGTATACTAAAATGATACAACGTTTTACTTTAGTTTAATTATCGGTTGAAGATTCTTGGAAAAGTCCCCATTACATATTTTTTATTACTAGATTCGAACCACCAAATGGCTTCCCACTAATTGATATAACACACCAAAATGCATCAGACATTTAGTACTACCTAGTTTTTACAGGTGCATAAGAAGATTAAACATGAACTATTTCAATTCAACTCCTTTATTGGTTGCTGGCAGAATACTGTCAGCTTGATCGTCTGTCCAAAAACTGAGGAAAACCAGTGGCTCCTCGCTGTCCACGTAAATTTACGTATCAGAGACGATGATGACAACAGTTGTACAAATTTCATTTCATTCAGCACTGTGCGCCTCTGTTTCTTCAAAGATTCTTCATTGCTGTCAGCTTCTTGTGTCTTGTTTTTCTTCGAAAACTGCAGCTATACGTTGCAAAATCCAACTCTCTGCTATAACTTTGTCCTTCACTTGTTTGGCTTTTCCTCTAGCACGCATCTGTCTTCCGTCATCGTAACAAGATAACGTATCAGAGACGAGGACGACAGCGCTTGTACAAGTTTCATTTCATTCAGTGGTGTGCACTGTGCACCTCTGTTTTCTTCACAGATTCTTCCTTGCTTTCACTTTTTTTGTCTTGTTTTTTTCTTACAAAACTTCAACTACACTTAGCGAAATCCAACTCTGTTATAATTCTGTTCTTTACTTGTTTGGCTTTCCAACTCCTCCCAACTCTGCTATAATTCTGTCCTTGACTTGTTTGGCTTTCGAACTCCTCCTAGCAGACATTTGTCTTCCTGAATCGGAACAATATAACGTACGCCATTATAAACTAAAATATAAAGGTGAGTGAAAAAGAAAATGGTAAATCTAAATACAAACACAAGTAAAACGCCTGGTCAGGTTTTGAAGAGCAGAGGCGTCATCAAGGCTGAGAAATTAATGATGAAGAAACCAGAGGAAATAATAACCGCCGGCGCAAGAAATCAGTTTCAATGGACGAGACGCATCTTGATTAAAGAAAATCAAGAAATCCGAGATGTAGCCGAGGAAAAAAGAAAATAAGAAAGCCCAGGACGACTCTACCGTGCACAATAAACCACGGCCTCGGCCTTTGCCCGTAAAGAATGGCCGAGCAGAGGAGGAGCGGGCAGAAGCTGAGGAGATCTTGAGGATTAAGCCCGACATCGACCTGAATCCTCTCCTACGGCCAAGTTCCTCCTGCAAGTTATGCCATGGGAGCTCCCTTCCCCTGTGACTCTACATTATAAATTTTAATACTATACATTAAAATTTCTCAGAGATTCACAAATTAACCATCTGGCAAACATCATAAACACGATGATTTCGCACTGCAAGTCTCTATAGTAGACCAAAGAATAGAAGAGCATAAACATCAATTTTATCTGATGCCTGCGAATGTCACCACAACCTTATCTGTACAAGAAGTCTTTAGATGCGAGCATCCCAATGAATCAGTTCGTTATCAGCTCATTGCCTCCGAAATCACTCTTCGAATCCATGGGAAATCAATTCCTTCCGTCGCTTATTATGAAATCCCGCCATCTCATATTTCAAGCAAAAGTAGTACTCAAGAGAATGCACAGAAAATGAAACTACTCTGTGCCTGCACCATGGTGTTCAATGTTGCAAAATACATAAGAGAATGGGTTATCTACCATTCTCATCTGGGTGTGGAACACTTCTTTCTGTACAATAACAACAGTCAAGACGATCTGGCAGAAACTGTTTAAGGGTTACTGTCAGAAAATTACAAGGTAAGCAGGCATCCATGGCCATGGGCCAAGACACAGGAATCTGGATTCTCACACTGTGCTCTCATGGCCAAACAGAAGTGTCAATGGATGATGTACACTGATGTTGACGAGTTTGTATTTTCTCCTTCGTGGCTAAAGCTACTCAAGGCCAATGCCAATATTGGATACCCATTAAAGAGTACTACATCAAAAGCAGCTCTGAGGGGATTAGTAATAAATCTTAGTAAACCGGGGGCTGTATTGACAGGGAAAATTTCTTTGAGATGCAGACCCTCGGCCTTCGGGAGCACCCGCAGAGAGGGGTTACTCAAGGGTACACTTGCAGGGAAAGGACGCTGAAGCGCTACAAATCCATACTTCTTTTGGAAGCTGCCTCTCCTAAGTTTCTCAATGTAATACACCGCTTTCAGTTGAAGAAGGCATACAGAATAGTGTATGTGAAGGCCCAGAGGACAATGATGAATCACTACAAGTACCAGGATTGGAGTGAATTCAAGGCTAAGTTTCAGAGGAAGGTGTCTGCGTATGTTGTGGATTGGAAAGAGTCTAGGAATGTTGTGTCCCAAGATCGAGCTCCACGCCTTCGCAACAGGGCCATCAAACCCCATGGATGGGAGAATATGTTCTGCCAAGTGAATGAAAGTGCATTGAAGGAGTTTACAGGTAGAGCGTTTTCTTTGAATAATAAAGAACCAGGCTCCAAATTACAGTGGCAATGAAGGGCAACTGCAATTGTATGTATGTATAGGGTTAAATCAATAGGAGGTTGTCAAATGATAGATGTAGTATGCAGTTCATTGAGTGGATCTCAAAGTCCACCATCCAGCCAAAAAGCAAAACAAATATTTTATTTAACAAAAAAAATAGTGCAATCTCTGAGTTACAAACCTGTATTCATAAGTATCATCATCGTATTTCTCTGAGTAATGAATTTGAGGCATCCTGGTTGAGCGAACTAAAGGCTTGAATGATCTGAACCCAAAGAAAGGAAATAAGGGCCAATGATTCAAATCCATCCATACTAGCATTTAAGACAAAATAACGATAAACCCAGAAGTAGTCCCCATAAAGCCTGATTAAATATATAAAATGAAGGAATCTGTTCTACCGTGATCAATTCAGAGCCTGAAATACAGAAATTTAAACAGGGTTTTTGTAGATCCGAAAAATGTGGCTAAAGGGTTAGTTAATGCCAACCTTGTGGATAACGGATAGGTCAAATTCTGCCCTGAGAACTTGAAATGCCCTGCAAACAGCGGTGGAAAGCTCTGATAAAACCTTTGAACCGAAAATTAGTGAGCGAGAACCTGAAATTGGGCAAATGAGATGGCGCGTAAAAGGTTGAAATGATGAACTTAACGAGGAATAAACTAAGCAACGCGCAAGGGAAGAAGGAATACAACAGGAGAATGACACGGAAACTGATTTTAATCGTTCGGCTTCCAACGATCAACGATTCGGCTTCCAACGATCAACGATCAAATTTTGTTCAATCGTCTAACACCACACATCCACGGTCGACAATAGGACACAACGTCTGCTAGGGTAATTCATTTCAAATGGAAACGCCTTACGGCTTAATTAAAATTTCTCACGAAGCACATATTGCTAAAATTCCAAAAATATATATTAAAATTCTTAGTTACTATTATTTCTGAAAAATAACGGGAAAACTATATCTATTTTTTTGTTTGTTTGTTCATTCACTGATATCTAATTAAAATTTAGGAAAAAGGAAAATTTGGAGTAGAAGCGTGATACATTTCGCCAGGCCTGCTTGTGAGCAGTTCCCCCGGTTTCATGTTTCATTTCATCTGGAGAACGAATCGGGAGAGGTTGAAGGGAAGTTGACAGCGGACAGTTTGAAGGAGAATGACTTGAATTTATTTCAGATGGTGCATGATCATATCGTTGAACCTATCAAGTCCACCCCTCTTTGACTTAAGCTAGCTTTTATTTATAATTAACTAGTTCTGTCTGCACAAAAAAAACAATTCTCAATTTGAAGTTTAACATACCCCTCTTTGACTTAAGCTAGCTTTTATTTATAACTAACTCGTTCTGGCTACAAAAAAAAAGTCAATTCTCAATTTGAAGTTTTATGTAGATATAATCTATTATTTTTATATGTTTTAATCAATATATTGTGGAAATGATCCTATAAATAAGATCTTATAAATAAAAATACTAAAGTTAATGAGGTTAACAAAAAAAAATACTTGCACTCTTATTGGTATCACTATTAAATATGAGTTTAACCTGGTCATATTTTTGTTTAAATATTATAAAATTAAGAATGGTTTTTATTTTTGAAATAATTTTATCAAATTTCATGGCTATAAATAAAGTGGAGATTTTATTCACTTTATTATTAATGGTCACATTTTTATTCTATATCAAGTTAATATTAGAGGATAATTAATCACAGTAATGTAATTTGACCAACTTAATGAAATAAAGTAACAGTAACTCGGATGCGGGTGATCGTATTAGTGTTTAAATGGCAGTTATGAGAGAGCCACGCGGAGCAGGCAGCTGGCAGGTGAATAGCAACAATATGATGGCTATTAAACAGGGTGAGATGAAAAGCGTTCAATGCCATCTATTGCAGTCGTAGTTCCAAGGTACGCCACAGGGAGATATTAGGATGGCGCGTTGGGTTCAATGGACATTCTTCCCGGTCCTGTCTTGGCAGCAGAATGAGAGCTTGCTCTAAGAGGAAACTGTTGTCGCTGGCTCGTTTGCGTACGAGGAATGTTGCACAGGCTGTCTCTGGTCGCTTGGAGCTCGAGAAAATCGACCTTGTCCTCAGGCGGAGCAGCCTTGGAAGTCCCTGCGGCGGGTTGCAGCAGTCGGTAAGGAACTCAATTCAGCCTTCTCCTTTTGTGTCGGGCTTATCAAACCTGTTTGTGTTCCATTTTTAGCCTCCCCTCCTGATGTCGTAGCCTGGATAGAGAGCTGGACTCATTCAACTGTGGATAAACATTGTAGTCTTGTCGAATCCTTAGCTGGTGGGTTCAGAGTCTATATCGTGGGTTCTGTCTGGTTTTCTTTCTGGGTTCCCATCAGCCTTCATTCTCTGTAAAATCAACCCCTGTCTTTGAGCTCGTCCGTCTTGCACCAGTCCACGCATATGGCTCCTCGTCTAAGGGGAATTCCCAGACGAGGGCGCAATTTGGGTCTCCGGGGAGGGTCAAGAGGACGAGGCAGCCCAACTCCTTGTCGTATATCGCCACTCGCCATCGCCTCGCCTCCTTCGCCAATATCTGAAGAGTCTGGTCCCTCAATTAACAATTCTGTGCAATCCGCTAGATTTAAATTTAAAAGCAGGTTAAATAAACTGCTTATTTCAGCTTTGGTTACTGTCATCTTCTCGGAAGAAGATGAGGAGATTGTTAGCCCGGAGGCAGCATCTAAGGAGCAATCGCCTTCTCCTTCGGCCAATTCGTCCCAAAGCAAGCTGGAGGAAGACAGCACATATGCTCCTTCAGAGGATCAGGCAGAAGATTCTCAGGATATGGCAAGAATGGAGGACGAGAGCAAATATGCTCCTTCAGAGGAGCAGGCAAAGGATTCTCAGGATATGGCAAGAATTAGGCAGGCCTCACCTCAGGAGAAGACCATGGAAGGCGAGCCTGATAACACTTTTGCAAACATTTTGTGTCTCAATCTTCCTCCAGGGGTAAATCCAATGGAGGTCGAGGATGGTGTGGAGGTTACTTGGGAGCGTGCCCCGGACAAGGATAATGAGCAAGGGTCCCGAGAACACAAGTAAGTGTCTAACCAAGTTTTGATGCGTCAGGGTATCTACTCTATTTTGGTTTCCAGTTGTCTTGATTCAGCGTATGAAGGCTCGGCATCAAATCCAGCCAGCTTGCGACAGTCCAGAAGTAAATTTTTTGTCAATTTAGCTAATGGGCAGCTATCGGTTATGCTATCCTTATTACAATCAGGAAACTAGCCCAATTTTCAGGCCTGTAAGGTTTACTTCTGGCTTCATATAAGTCTGTTTTGGTTCTTCATATAATGTTCAACGTTCTTCATGGCAGAAGGAACAACCAGTTTTGTAAAGATTTTTTGACAGAGAGTTGCTACGACACTCTGAGAGGTTTAATCCTCTTTGTAAATATTTTTCCAGCTTTTTAATATAAATAGATCGGTATTTACTCAAAAAAAAAAAAGAAATAAAGTAACAGTAAATACAATCACTAGAGGTGTTAAGATCAGTCAAAGAAAATGAAATCTACCAAATAGATTACACGCAACATATAAGTGAGATAAACTAACTAGAAAACAATTAATTATGACCTTTGTAGTCTATATGACATAAGGGACATTCATGTGGTTCACATGTGGGTGCAATATGCTCAAATATTAATGTTATTGTTGCATAGTAGGACCATAAAACCAATGGAAGGAAGGTTTGATAGGAACCCTATAATGGAGGTTTCAAAATCTAGTTTAATGGTTAGGGTAAAGAATAACTAGGAGCAAAAGGATGAAGAGAGTGCACTTAACACTCAATTTAACTCTAAATCTAAGAGAATTTAAAAGAGACAAAGGGGAGGAAAAAAGAGAGTAAAGGCATTAAATTAATTAGAGCTTTAACGTTAATAATGACATATAAAGATAAATTTAATGTAAGACAATTCAATTAGGTTTCAAAAATATATATGAAATAGTAAGAAATTAAAAGTGTTAGTGCAATGCAAACAAGCTCACTTTTCAAGTGTTCTTTCATAAGTTGATTAACCTCATTTTTTAAGTTACATCAAATAAAGACAAGCTATATAGTAGGCTTCTAACAGATAATTTCTCGACAGTATCAACATTTCTAATGTTTCCTCATCTTCCTACATAGCAGATGCAATCCTCATCACTAATTAAAATGCCTTTGGAGATACCATATTAAAAAATAAAAGATTAAAGTGTTATATGGTGACCTAACCTTTTCTTAGTATGTTGATATTTGCATTACCCTAGTTGAATTGGCTTTGGAGATACCATATTAAAAATGAAAAAATAAAGTGTTGTATGGCAGCCTAAATTTCCCTTAGTATGTTGATATTTGCGTTACCCAAGTAAAATCCTTTTAGCTCGCTCGTAGTAACAAATTTTGATTTACAAATGGTAAGATTATAAAAATCCAATGGAGACACCAAATGACATATCAACAATCCGTTAAGAAATAAATATAAATTTAATTAGAAACATGAAACACATATGAAAACCTTGAATATGATCTGTGAAAGTCACTAAGCATATGGAGAAGGGTTATTAGAAGATACAACTAAAAATTGTATGCTATTCAAATTTGATAATAGGATATAGTTTTTCAAAGATAGAAGGTTTGAATAGGCTTTGTAAGATTTCAAAAGGATATGTGAATAAGATAGGACAAATATAAATAGTTTAGGAAATGAACTTCAAGCAAAATTATAAAATGGCATAACAATTTGGTGAATAAATTCACATGAAAGAAGAATATTACAAGATTCGAAAAGGGACCATGTGCTTTAAGGCCTATATTGCATGTGTTTGATTAAAAATGTACGATTTATAACATATACTACAACATACATGTGTGATACATTTCATGACAATCATGCTTCATTTTATAAGTACTAGGAATAGATAATAAAGGTTTGGCATAGTGGAATCCCAATTAAGCACTTATATAAAACCTAAAACAATGGGTAATAAAGATTTATAAGCTACATAAGGAGGTTTCACCCAAAAAAAATAATAACCAATACAAAAAAATTCACTAATTATGTATCCAAAAGGCTCCACAAGGTCTCAAACAAGGGCCAAAGAATAGAGACAAGAGGGAAGGTGATATGACATCACTATCAAAATGTTATATATCCATGGAATTTAAAAATCTAGAATAAATTAGTAAGTGTGGCTCTTTATAGAGTAATCCAATCCAATAAATAAATAAATTATCTTTATATAAGGATAGGGGGAAACCAAATCATCATTTAACATATAATTGATGAATGTAATATAAGAATAAATTGGATCATATTAAAATATTTAATACCTTCTTGCAAAATTATTTGAATTCGTTAAAATTTTTATTTTTTTTACCGTATTTATTGGTTGGAATGAAAAAAAAAAAATATATATATATATATATATATATATATATATAACTAAAAGAAAATTATTTTGATGCTAAAGTCCTTGGAGATGTGTAAAGGCTAGCACAAGATATTTAACTTTTAATTCTCAAAAAATAGTAGGAAATCATAATTCCCAAATGGCGAGAAGATTGCCTTGCAATCACTCTTTTCATGGGAACTGCATTTTTTCCTGGTTTTATTGTCGACCATCTAAACTTGAATGCCCTCTCTGCAGGAAAAAGATTAGTCTCCCAGTTTCCCAGTTTATTCCCTCACTGTCTCCGAGTTTTCAAATGTTTATCCGATCCTTCTCCTTAAACCGACATAATTCAATCGAGTTTTAAGGTGTATTTTTTATACTCGTTGTTTAATGGATGCTGGAAATTTTGATTTTTTTTTTACTTATTACGATTCAAATTTGCCCATTATGTACCTTAACAATAGACTATGTAGTAAGGACATTCGAGGTAATCAAGAGTTATATGAGTTTAGAGCATACGCATTCATAAAGACCGTGTATAACTGGTGTTACCGGTTGAGCTTCTCCACCTGAAAACTGTAACTTCAATGTAGTGGCAGTATAACAGTAGTAAGCTTAATTATCCAGCCTAACCATGCCTACATGAATTACGTAGTATAATGCTTAATGGCATTAATATTCAGTCTGATCACCATATCCACGTGGTTATATACTCGTCAAACAATTCAGAGCAAGTATTATAACTCACGGCTGCCTGCCAATATGTTATTGTTACCTAGGGCAATCCCAGTAATTCATTTAGGAGAATTGCTACTATTTGCTGGTGTCACCATTCATTCCCTAACTAGTGAAATGTGTGATGGTTTTTCCTTATTGCAAATTTATACTAGATCAAGTAGTGTTTATCAGTAAATGTAACATTTTTGCGAAGGGTTATAAAAATTTAATTTAAAAATTTTAAAACATTATAAATATTAATAATCAATTTGTTTTAATACTAAGTATAACTCAAATATTTCTATTTTTTCTCACATAGAGTAATTCAAAGTAGAAAATTATAATTTTGTATAGGAAGCGCTTTGGCCGCTCATTAAAGAAGAGATTTGGAGTTAAATAATTTGGAATATTAATGATAAACAGTAAAATTAATAAGCAATATAAATTTATTTCAACGAAAGATTTATCAAATCTTTAGATATATCAAATTATTTCAACCAAAGATTTATCAAATCTTTAGATATATCAAATCTCCTCACTTGCAAACACTTTTCTCTATTTTCAATTACTTTATACTTATACTTAGTTGACGTTAAAATATTTTATATAACATGGTCATTAAATTAATTTTTCTATTTCTCACATTATTTACATTAAAATGTTTATATGCTTGCAACTTCTCTCTAACATATTCCCTCTAGTACTAAGAGGTAGACAATCCTTATATATAAAATAATAAATGTTTTATTTTCTATTTTCATTTTATTCACTAAAATATTTACATATTGAAAATAAAAATGATATTTTAACATTCATGTTAATTCTCTTTCTATATATACAAACCACAAATACCCACTCACTATAAGATATTCTTATTGATTCCCAATGTAGCTTTAAATCATAATTTAACATTAAAAAAATATTATTAATAGCAAAAAAATATATTTATATCTATGCTAAGTAAAATATTTGAATACCAACCATATAGATAATCATATATGACAACAAGATATAATAATTTAAACAATTATAGTAAAATGTTTTATTATTTTGTAAACTAGAGATAATAAGATGGAGTTGATGCAGATAGGGTGTACTTGTATGTACTCTTATATATTCTTCTTTACCTTAATTTATTAAGAACAATGAGGGATTGAATTTCTAGAAGTGCAAACCCTCTCAATGATTGATAAATATAGAGATGAGATTGGCCTATGTGAGCTGAGATAAAGTAATCAAGGGAAAGTATTCAATTATTCTGTGCATGATAGTTTCATATAAGAAAATTTATAATGTTGTAGCTCATTTTTAGAAGCAACGTGAATAGCCATATTTAGGAACCATTTGGAGGTAGTCCTCTCATATTGCATATCCCATCATTGAATTCTTTTTCGATGGTTTTTCCATAGCATATGGTACCCATATCTCGATAGAGAGGTAACCTTCTTGGAAGAAATTTGAATCAGATCTTTACATGAGGAGGACATATGGATAATTTGAGGAGATTACAATTTAATCTCCTCTCTTTAAGAGAAGAAAGGAGGGATAAGATGCCGCGATGCAAACCCCCAAACATTTAGCACTTTCACAAATGACCTCTAACTTGATAACATATGTAGAAATACTTGGGTATTTACCTAGAGTAACCCATGGGGAGTTATGGCGAAGTAGTGAGAGCACAATACCAAATTATTCCATAGGGAAATGATCAAGTGATGCCAACATGTTAGTATTTTTGAACTATCCCTCTATGAATTATCATAAGACATTCTGAAAATGAGTAAGAACTGGTGACCTATTCTCAAACACTTCTTACTAATCAATACCCAACTGAAGAGGAGGAAATTCAATTCATTACAACCCACATTCCTTGTATTATTATTCAAGATAAAAAATATCCTTTGATGTGATAGGTATCCTTGAAGGAGGTGGAGAAGTGGTGGTGTCAATAATTTGAAAACAAAAATATAGGCCCTCATGACTCAAACATTCAATTATTTGGATCTTGTTAGCGATTTTTTAGTATAGAGATTCATGAACTTGTGGAGGATACTCACTAATAAAAACAACTATTTTTTGGTCTCAATGCAACTATTTTTATCTTTGTCCCAAATTATTAGACTATAAAATTGTCTCCTCAGTGACAGTCAACACTCTCAAAAGACGCCTGGGGAATTTAATTTTTCCCAATAAGATAGCTTTTATGGAGTTAAGGAAAATATTGGATGGGATGGTGGGAATGCATGATGTCGTCAAATATTTCAAAAAAATAAAAAAATTAGGTAGGATGGTTATGTTGGATGTTTCGAAGGCTTACGATACACTTCATTGTCAATACCTACTCTCCACCTTTCCGGTCTCTAAATTCTCTTCCTTTTGGATTGCTTGGCTTCTTGGACTAATTTGAACCCATTTATAGCCCTTCTACCATATTTAATCCATGGAAGGGTCTTTATTAAGGGGATCATGTCACTCCATTTACATTTACTATAAGTGCTAAGGGTCTCAAAAGATATCTTAATAGTTTTGTCTTCATGCATGCTTTGAAGGTCTGTGGTTGTTTTGAAATGGCCTAACTATCATGCAATAGAAGTTTTAGGATGATATCCTACTTTTTTACTTTCCCATGGATAATATTTTATTCTTCAATACAACTAAGGATATTTGGTTTCATTTTTATCAACACTTAGCATTTAAGATTAGTCCTTTACCTTCTTCATATTTTAGAGCCCCATTAGTCATCAACTCCTTATGCTTTGCATCCTAAAAGAGCATAATTTAGTGAATGAACTCTAAGCTGGACAACTAGGCATTTTCATATTTAAACTTGGTTGGTCAAGTTGTGTTGCTCAAGCCCATTCTATTGGCTCTTCTAGAGTGTTATCTTTCTATGCATACATCTCCGAAAATGATAACAAAGTTTTGATGTCCATTTTCAAATACTTTCTTTGAAAGAGTGTTTAAAGAGAAAAGGAGATGCTCAATTGTGGCTAGGAAAAAGTTATGTTTTCTAAAATTAATAGGTTTCCTAGGGTTTTGGGATCTAATGATCCTCAAGAATGTGTTGAGTGTGAAGATGTGGTGGAGATGAATGCAAGGTTCGATGGAGCCATGATAGTATATTTTGGATCATGCATACAACAACTCCTTAGAACTAAAAAAAAGTATCAAACTAACATCCCACTAGGGTCCTCCAGATCGAAACTAGTCAACGAAAATTACTCTCATACAATGTCGTGAATTTTGGGAAGTTAAGAATGCGAAAACTATAGAAATTTTTGTACATTCAAATTACTAAGTCTAATTTACTAAAACAATAGACCTGAATCTACTCTTATAACTGCACCATGAAGCATACAAGAGAGAGAATTCAATAATCACATTACAGAAAGATTTCCTAGGGAAACCCATAGAAAAAACCCATTCTATTTCTATATTGCATTAGTGCAAAAAAGATGAGAATATTACGATGATTTGCTCAAGCTCGAGAAACCTCTATAGTATCTCTATATGTCTCATTGCTAGCTAGACAAGCCTTGGCCAATACTTAACTAATTTTCTTCTTGCCCAAGTCCCTATTTCCTTACATTGTTTCCTTGTGAATTTTCCTATATTAATTAGGGAAATTCCTGATCCACGATTGTGAATCCGTCATAGACCTTCCTCTTAATCCATGTGCCACCTGTACAATCTGGATTATTATACAACTAATAGTACACTTCCCTTGAACTCCAATATCAACTGGGGTAACTCATAGATCACACATACATGAGTTATTCATGGGAAAATTATCAGCTAACTTGTTGAACAATGAAGTTGTACCCCAGTGCTAGACCTCCTACTAATTCTTCCAATTGTTGGAAATAGTTTAGCTTAAATAAATTTAACTTAGCTAACTTATATTTATTAATTACAACTTAAAACAAACTCAACTAGGGATCCTAAAAAGTAGGAGCCACACTACATGACTCATGTTAGGCCATCAACTTGAACTAACTAAGTGTAACAACCGTAGTGAAAATTCCATCTAATAAAAGTTCATAAAGGAAAAATAGTAATCACGGTTGATGGGACACTTATTCCAAGTTGGATGCTGGGCAAAAGCATAGTGATAGGGATAAATGGTGATTAATTAATGGCTAAGGAAATCGGCAAAGGCAATGGAAAATTCTTTGGAAAGGAAAAGTGGTATTTTAGCACATTACTTCATGAAGATAATGGAAATTAGGAGAAAAGGGAGGTGAAATTTCTCACATTGCATGTGAGGAGGAAAATGAGGGAAAATAATAGAAAATGAATAAAGAATAGGTATCACTAATAAAAAAGATTATGATTATCAGTTCATAGACTTTTGTGAGTTCAACGTTGGAGATCCCTCTCTCTATTCTCTCTCTCATACTCTTGGACACTTAGATTTTTCGTGGAGAACTCTTGGAGACCATGGCATATTTGGAGTTTGGACAAAGAAGGGAAAAGAAGAGAACTAAATCACAAGAGGACATCAATATTGACAAATACATTGAGTTTTTCTTGTAGATACTGAGTTGCATATATATTTTCCTCAATAGTTCTAGCATGCATCACAGATGCATGTGGTTTATTGGTCATGATTGGTCACTAACATGGAGGATTTCCTTGATTAACAATGGATTTGCCTAGCCTGACCATTTCCAAAATAGCCATGGTCTTGTGGGTTTATTTCTTTTTCTCTAGTTGGTTGTCATGTTTCTTGTAACTTGGGTTGAGTTACTACTTCCTAGAGCCTTGGCTGGAAAAACACTCTAGGGGCCTGTAACAACTTGGGATGAGTTACTAGTCGTGGAGCCTTGGTTGGCGAAATCCTCTAAAGCCCTTGGTGGGTTGAGTTACTATTCCTCGAGCCCTGGTTCAAAATGGTTTGGAGCCCTAGTAGGCTTGTAGAGATGAATATGATGATGGTTTTGTGATTTCTGAGCCTAAGGTGGAATCATTGTTTGATGGGTTGAGGTGGTTTTGCCTTTGGAAGCTATGGATGCTTTTGATTGATTTATTTTATGTGATACAACATTCATGATTAGAATATGGCATGGGGGTGACTAGATGAAGATATATATTGCTCAACCATGTCTATAATCACATCGTTCGTGGAAGTCCCAAAACTGGTGGGCGTTTGCATCATTAATATGAGGTTATTTCTCCTTTTTATTTCATGAGTATTATATTATTTTATATATAGATGATATGGTTGTGATTTCCTTGGTATTTATGTCATTTTTATGTTGGTTATGAACATGTATTATGATAGTAGCTATATATGGAACTTGTCATGTTTTCAATTGTAAATGAATGAAAAAAATTTTTATTGCATAACGGATGAAAGTGCAGCTAATGTGTTGAGGCATAAATGATTGTTAGTGATTCTCAAATGAGTTTGAGACTCCTTTGCTCAGATATGTTATTTACACATCTATATTACATATCTGTGACATGTTTAACGAAATGCATGTCATAGCTAGTAGGGTTCTATTCAATGGATTGGTTAAGTAATTTCATTTGTAACATCATTCCATTGTTAATATTTCTATTCTAAAGGTGTCATTTATTTTTTGGTAGTGACGTGGGCTTGTGGCCTAAGAAAGTGGCTCAAATATCAAGGACGTTGGTAGAACACTGGCCAGAAAAGCCCCTGGATGTTGGAATACCATGCTGTGGGAGAATCTAGGGAGCTCTGGATGCATGCATTCCCATATCAATGTTTCTTTCGATAGTGTAATGGTTTAAAAACATAGTCAGACTTAATGGATAGTTACCTACGAGGTCGGGATGATTCGAAGATTCTTGTTGCTAATTTGGAAGATTTTTATGGTGTGTTTCTACTGGCTCGATTTCCTTAATGTGACTTAAGAGTTCAAATAATATCAAATCATTGAAATACAATGAACATGAAATGAAAGTTTGAAACATAAAAAATGAAACCAATGAAGGAATAATGGAACATATTCTCAAATGTTCCATAAAAATTAATCAAGGAGTACTATGTATTAGGCTTAGCTCAACATCTTTGTTATATTACCGCCCATGAGTTGGGACATAAACTGAGGACAACACCATAATTTTTAGTGAAACAATTTTAGAGTAGATGATTTCCATAGTCAATAAATCTTTCTATGGGAATTGTTACTCCACGAATGATCAATCTTCCAAAGGTTTATCAAGATGGTAAAGGAGCACCACGAATGATAATTTCCCATGGTCACCTTAGCATGAGTCCCCACTCTTTAGCCCAACTCATAAAATTCCATTGGAGGCTTCCCTACACTATAAAAACACTCCCGCAAAATATAAATAGACTAATGCCCATAAATATTTTCTGGATGATAGGGTTAAGAGTTAGTTCAGATGATTTCAAAACATGAAAATGATATTCTACAGCAACAAACTCCAATGAAGACACAATAAAATAGTGAAAGAAGCCTATTAAATGCACTAAATTTAGTGTAAGTCGACCCTTACCAATTAGGATAATCAATATAGTTGATGATTCCCTCGATATATGACTATAAACAATGATTTAACATACTTTTTTTACTTTAAAGTTAGGGCCCCACTTTAGCTCCTGTATTGTTCTATTCTAATTAATTTCCTAAGCAAGGACAAAATATCATATCCAAACCCATAGGCTATAGCCAATTATAAAGAGAGAGATAGGTATTCAATGTTTTGGGTTATCATTGCGTAAATTAGGATAATTTTAGGAATATTTCGGAAAGAAGCCATAATTGGGGCAAAGTGGAGGAAAAATTCTTAGCCCCTCAAATTGAATTTAGGAAAATATATCCTAAAGGGAATCTATAAATAAGAGAGGAGAATCATTTCTCTCATCATGGATTGTGGACGTTTCTAATTTATGAGTGGAGGCTTTAAGGGTTTAAGATCCCTTTCTTCTTTGATTAGCTTCAGTGGTGAAAGATCCCACCATAGCCAATCCCTCTTCTCTCACTCTAATTTGTTTGGCTTAATTTTTGTAGGAACTTTCCATCTAATTTGTCAAGCAAGAAAGTATTTTTAAGGAGTGATTAATTCGAGGAGAAATTCAGTGGCACTGTGTTTCGTCCAAGATAATTTAGGATAGAAAAAAAAAATGGGTGGTAGGAAGTTCCTTGGTTGTAGCGTAAACTTGATAAGGCCATTTCGATTAAAAAATGGTGCAGTAATCTGGCACACATGTTTGGATTAGGAGGTTTTAGGGAAAAAATCATTGGTTTGGGCAACAATAACCTTCTCTACCATAAATTGTGTTTGTGTAATATTTTAGTTCTCAAATTTCTTTAATGTGCATTACACAAAAATTATGCTATTTTTTTTTTTGGAAAGAACTAGTCTAGTTCATTGTAAGAAAAAATATACACCTATAGAGGTTTAATTGAAGTTATTAATGACATTTTACTCTAAAATAACAACTTCATCTTTGTTTAAACAATTGATACGAGGTTTGATTTTGTTGGACACCTAATCCTAAATGGGTTAGTGTGGAAGCCGAACAGACTAAGTAGTCCAAGGGACCTTGGGATGTGAATCCCAACGGTCACCATATTTTACTATAAATGTACATCTATTGTTAATAAAAATGTAATGCATGCTTTATCTTTCCTATTTTTTCTCGCTCACCATGTGTGTTTAACATGGTATCAGAGTGGGCGATATCCTGCCCTGCTAATATTTGAACCATTTGTTTTAACGTTTCTTCCATTACTTATGAATATTTTCTCAGCTAGAATTTAGCTGCGACCTCCTGCATATACCTGCGATGTTCCTCCATATTCCTTATCTGCATTCTGTCTGCCTTACCAGCACTGCCTCATAACACTCTCTGTCTCATAATCTGACATCTCTGCTCCTCTGTCCACTAACTGAAGGAAAATAAGCGTTGTCTAACAGGTATGAGAAACGCTGTCTGACAGGTATGAGAAATGTTGTTTAACGTTCCTCCCATCGGTGGACGCGGGTAAACGTTTACAATGTTTCTGTAGAGAAAGCGAGGGCAATTATAATGCTGGCAAGCATAATTAGTGGCTGCCGGGACAATACGACTCCCATATTTTCTCTGTCTATGCCTTCAACCCAGCTTAACTCCACGCGCCGTCACATAGATGCGGCTCCTCTCATTTCATCCCCGTTGCCTGTAGCAATCCTCGGGTACACCCCATCTTCTGAAACGATAAAAACCGTGGCACTTCAAATCTCGAGAAGATGTTGTATAAAGAGGTTTCTAGAGAAGCGGAATGAAACAATACACGGGAAGAGCCCTTACCTTCCGCCAGCCCAAAAGTAGCATATTAGAGGTTATGATACTGGAAACGACCGAAGATTCAAAGAAAAGGGAACTGGTATCAGATTAAGGCAATGCGTTCCCACTCTTGTTTACAGTCCACCGACTGAGTCTACGCTTCGGGATTAGAACAAACGCATCTCCTTACTCTCATTTTGTTCATCAATGAATGTATATGGCTGGATACTTCGTTGCTTGGCCCTTTCCTGCTGGTTCAGTTGAGGGTAGCGGGTAAGCTACGGGTTCATCATATACAAGAATGTGGGTAAGATTTCTTGCGCTTCCTCTGTATTAGCTTGTGGCCTAAGAGCTATTACACCTCGTCTTCAAAATAGAACTAATATGAAGCAGATGAACTGTATGAAAGGGCTAGAATAGAACACCGATTGGAACCTTGGATTCGTCGTGAACTGGAGGCAGTGGAGTGGTTGGCATGCCCACAGTGGATTGAGATCTCATTTAAAAACAAAGTCGAGGTAAGATTGCTGACTATAGAATTAGGTAAGAGTTCTTAAGATTACATGTCGAATAATTGATGATCTCTGGCTGTTAGTACTCCCAAAGGACTCCATGTGGCGGCATTTCTCGCAACTTATTCAAAAATGGAGAAGGGTTGTTTGGTTACTAGCTGCAAAGTATCGTCATAGGGAAAACTTAAAACTATGGTCATTTTCATGCATTAATTTAGTTTTTCGACATGGTACCTAGTATTCTGGTCACAACCAAATGACAGAAAAAAAGGGGCTGATAAACAGAAGTACATAAAAAAAAAAGAATTGCTGGGAAAAAGGTTAATTGAATCAGTGCTTTAAATTGTATCTCAGAAGGTCCGTTTTGTGGCAAACCACCTGAACCGAGACAGTCTGTACGAAATTTTGTGCACTGGTGCGCAATGTTGGAATCTGGCCACTTGTCCAAGCAAACTGAATTTTGTTGACAGTAAATACTATTGTAATTTTCTGATTTAGAGTCATTTTGCATTTTGCTGGAATTTATGCAAGTTTAGTTGTGTACACACACTTCAACAGTTTGGAATTGTTTTAATCTTGAAGGTGGACGTTAGGTCACTGATCATTCGCTGACATTTATAAAGGATATTGCAGTGATTGTTGCCTCTTCTTCATTGGTTGATAGTTGTGATCAGTTTCTTTAACATATAAGATAATGAAGAAAATGACCAGAATTGATGATGCATTACAGTCATTAAATAGTCTACTCTTTTCCACTATTGATGGGATGGTAAAAGTCAGTAAGGAAACACTTTTTAACATTCAAACTTGCCTGCAAAATGCACAAGAAAATATTGAGTTTTTGCAGCTTGAGACAAAGCTACAACAAGAAGAATTAAAACAAAGAAGTCATTTTGAACCTGTTTCCATTCAGAAATTTCAGAAAACCACCCATCAACAATAAACCAATAATGTTCCTGTTCATTGAAATAAAGCAGCAGTTGTAAATGCAGATGCAAAAGTTCAGTCTGCACTTCCCAAGCCCATCATCAGACCTTGGGAACAACTTGTCCACAACAAGCACAGAACTGGTCTTGGATATGACAAGGACTTGTCCTTTCATATTCCAGACTATGCCAAGCCCATTCAGTTTCAGAGTGTTGGATTCATTCATGACAGTTCACCTACTCTTCATGACAGTTCAGCTTCAGCTGTTCCAGACTTTGCTCCTCTTCCACAGCAACAACAACAACAAATCGTGAAATGCCAACACTGTGATCGAGTTGGCCATTTGAAATATCACTGTTTTTATCTTCATCCATGTAAGCACCGTCATAAAACCACCGATTCTTCAAACAGATGCTTCAGCAACAAACGTCCTACAAGAACAAAGATTCATCTAGGATGGATCGCTTCTTGGCAATGGGCATCAACAGCCAAGAAGATATTCCAAACACATGTTAGAACTTATTCGAGAATATTGAACAGTCTTGCAGTTGAGTTTTATCCATCTTCTCACCTTGTATCTGAGAGGGGGGGAAATGATGGTCATCTACAAGCTTCAAAGCCACATCAAGCGAGCTTGAGCCACAACCTGCTACACCAGTTTCAGAGTTGTAGCCAGAGACAAAGATGCCTGAACATGCATTCAGTTGATGATGTGGGACACTTCCTCTAGCAGAAGACTTACAGCTTCTTGCCAGTTTTGGAAGAGTTCCGGAGACAAAATTGAGAACACTTCCTCTAGCAGAAGACTAACAGCTTCTTGCCAGTTTTGGAAGAGTTCCACGAATTGCATAAGCATTCCAGAGTTGTTGGTCATCCTTAAACCATCACAGGTTGAGACTTCCCTTTTACAGGTTGAAGTTTTACCTTTTATGTGGGGTGAGGCCTCCCTTTTACGGTTGAAGGTTTCCCTCTTTTAAACAATAGGATCACTTCCTCTAGCAGAAGACTTACAGCTTCTTGCCCGTTTTGGAGGATTTCCAGGAACTGCACTAAGCGTTCCAGTGTTGGTGGCTATCCTTAAACCACCGCCCTTTTTTACCAACATTTCATAGAGCACATTCATCCTAGTGCTGCCATGCATTATTGCACATTTTGTATTACAGCTCTTTTCTTGGACTCATACATAACCCTTCAGATTAAGGGGGGGAATGTTGGACACCTAATCCTAAAGGGTTAGTGTGGAAGCCGAACTGACTAAGTACTCCAAGGGACCTTGGGATGTGAATCCCAACGGTCACCATATTTTACTATAAATGTACATCTTTTGTGAATAAAAATTGTACTGAATGATTTATCTTTCCTATTGTTTTCCTATTTGTTCTTCCTGACCATGTGTGTTTAACACCAATTTCTTCAGGTACACAGATGTTGATGAGACTTTAAGAAAGTTTCAAAGACATAAGTTACCAGAAGAGCAGTGGTGGCAAAGCATGTTGGAAATTTTATAGACGTATTTCTGGTATCTTTTATATCCTTGGTAAATTGAAAGTTTTGGTACCATGTGCCATAAAGCAGAGAATAAGGATGGATGGGAGTCATGCAGGGCAACAATATATCAAATCAGAATTAAATACACTCGAGAAAGCTGGTGTAGCAACACGGAATATCAGTCGAAAACAGCTACCAACCGACTCACCGAGCCTACAGTGAGCATATCTCACCAACTGAGCAGCCAACACAACAACATTTACTTCTTCATTTATTTCTTCATTGTTTCCAAGACTACGTGTCTCTGTTTCTTGTAAAAAAAATAAATCATCACTAGATATTATCCCCCTGAGATATTTTGTAATATTTTTGCATAAATACCTCCCCATTCGAAGTATTTGGGGTTGGTGATACATCTCTCAGACTGCGCTGTAACTCTGAAATTTTTCTGAATACAAAAGCTGTTGGAATCCATTGTTGCTGGACTTTTTGGATGTGGAATTGATAGCAGAGGACTTGTTATAGAATTCTTGAATCAACATATGGATCAATAAGTACCCTTATATCTCTTATTTTATAGTTTTCTTGTCTATTATGTCATCTATGTTTCATGATCTGAATAATAAAGAAAAAGATTAACTCAGAATTTGCTTAACTGCACTCTGTTTTCAGTCTTTGTTATTCTCTATGTTTTCTTCGGAATTAGCATAAACAGGAATTCTTAATTGCTCCTGTTTCCCCGGTTCTTTCATCTTGAACATTAGCTAAGGAATTATTAACTGTTCCTTAGCAGTAATCATTCATTTTCCCTCTGTCAACATGATAAAGGATTCTTAATTGCCCTTCACCCACTGACTCCATTCCATCTAAATCCAGCCTATAAATTGTTCCATAATTGATTACCTTGCTCTGTAGTATCATCCTCTGTTTAAGAAACCATATCCATCAGTTCATCCTCATAGACTCCATTAGCCCAATGGACTGAACGCCTCAGACTTACACCCCTGTTCTATTGAATACCACCATCCAAACTCAAAACAAAACCCTTGTACTTCATAACTAGCCTAATATACCTCAAAAAAAGGCTAAATTATAAAGAGAGAGCCCTCTCTGGATGCAGGTTGGCTAGAACCTGTATCTAAAAGATTGGTCTGTCGTTACCTTGGCCGTATTCCCTTTCTTACAACTTTTGCGAACAACCTGAGTGATAACACCGGGCAACCACGTGGTTGAAAAAGAAAAGAGCAGCCATCTTGCCACTATTGTTTAATGTTGGCATCACCTTGGCCCATTTCATAAAATAGTCAACGGCAACTATAATGTACCCATGCCCCCCGGCTAAGGTGGGGTTACATGTCATGAATTCAATGCCCCATTTATTGAATGGTTGAACAGCGACGATGGGATGCAATGGTGGAGGTGGTAATCTAGCTTTACGGTCATAGATCTGGCATGTGTAACAGCTTCTAACGACAATTATGTAATCTTTGAATATAGTAAGCTAGAAGTAACCAACACAGAGACTTCTATGCACAGTAGCATAACCAGATAAGTGTCCACCACAAGCACCTGAATGGAAATCATTCAAAACTTTATCAACTTCCTCGTGAGTGAGGCACCTTCGTAAAATCGTATAGATACCACGATGGTAAAGAGTATCGCCAATGATCAGATAATCTTTGGCTTGGTATCGGATACGTCGTTTTTGCGATCGAGAGGTATCTAGCCAAAAATTTTAGGTCTAGAGATAAATCAGTGTATCTCCATCCCATGCATCAGATGACAAAATCAGGAACAACGACTTGTCCAGAATTGATGGTTCTAATGTTGAATCAATGGTATTCAAGGTAAGGTCGCAAAGAATCTCGGCGAAGACTAGAGATTTCTTTGATTTGGATTTGATGAATTCCAAATCAAACTCCTATAAAATGACAATCCATTTTGAGTATTTGCCCCCTACCAATTTACGTGACAAAATATATGTCATAGGGTTGAAATCTGAAATGACAATGGTCTTCCGGAGCAGGATATAGTGGTGAAATCTCTGTACTACTTGAACAACATCCAGAGCTAAATTTTCAATGTAAGAGTACTTCAATTCTGTATCATTGAGATTGTAGCTCAAATAATATATCGGATGTTCAATTCCATCTTCTTCTTGGGCTAAAACCATTCCAATGGTTGTATATGTAGCGACAAGATACTGGAAGTGGTTGTTTTGATAATTCGGGGAATACATTAATGAGGCTCTAATCAAGGTATATTTAAGAGCATCAAATGAAGCTTGTGCAACTTGATCCCAATGGAAGGGTACCTCTTTTTTCAAAAGATGAGTAAATCCTTTTGCCATTTCAACATAATTGGGAATGAACCTCCTCATAAAGTTAGCCTTCCCTTGGAGTCTCTCTAATTGTAGTAGATTGGAAGGTGGAAGAAAATCAAGGATTTCCAGAACCTTAAGTGGATCAAGTCGAATTCCTTCTTAGACACTATGAATCTAAGAAAATAACCAGAACCACAGAAAACACACATTTTTGTGGATTGAGTCATATTTTGTAGTGTCGACACCATAAAAATATAGCTCTCAGCTGTTGTGGGTGATCAAATCACTTTCATGAATGAGAAGGTAAATCATCAAGGTATGGTTGAACAATATGTTTGATGTCATGGAAGGCATAGCTCATTGCCCTCTGAAACGTTGCCCCTTTGTTCTTCAAACCAAAAGGGAGTTTCCTATAAGCGAATGTGCCCCATGGAAAAATAAAAGAAGTTTTAGATTGGTCCTATGGGCAGATATTGACATGATTATAGCCAGAAAAACCATCCATAAATGAGAATATTTTGCATCCAACACATTCATCAATAATCTGATCGATAAAGGGAGTGGGATAATTGTCTTTTGGACAAGCCTAATTAACATCCCTATAATCACGCACACTCGTATTGACCCTTGTGTCTTCATGATAGGAACAATATTGGAAACCTAATCAGTAAGAGGAACAAGGTAAATGAAACTAGCATGCAAAAGTTTTTCAACTTCTATTTTAATGGCAACTTCCTTCTTCGGATGAACAGGATGGAGGCACTGTCATACTGGTTTGACATCAGGATACATTTTGATTTCATGTTCAACTATACCAGAGTCAATTCCTGGCATCTCCTCGTATGACCATGCAAATATATCTTGAAATTCATGAAAGAGAGCATGATAAATATGAAGTTCTAATGGAGAACACTATTTTCCAACATGAATGTTTTCTACATTTTTAGGTTTTGTCGAAATATTGATAGAAATAGTTTCTTCTATATTTGACAAGTTTCGCTCAGAATCCACTGTATCTATGAAAACATAATTCGAAAGGAAATTGTCAACTAAAGGGTGATTAAGTTCATTTGAATAATATTCTATGTGATCTGGAAGATGGGAACGATGATGATAATATTCCCATGGTTCTCCTTCTGTCATCATTGATTGGAGATTCCTTCATCAGTAGAAAATATACATGAAAAAGGATAGGAGGATGTACCATATTCTAATGAACGATCTACCCATACAATTGACGAAGATGGATTTGGGTTGCCGCACAAGCCAAAAAGATTGATTGCTATGCTAGCTCAATAGGGCTTAGTGGCATGATTTCATTACTACTATCAACTTCAAAACTATTGGTAATCTTCCTTAAGTCAGATGAAGTGGAAGATATCATGTTGCAAGTCTCAACTTTTGCCACTTCTGCCAAGTTTGATGGTGGTGGTAGTGAAAAATTACCCATTAGGGAAGAATATTTAAAGAGACCTACACGAATGTTTTGGAGAGATAGCGGGGGTTCGTGTATCAATGGAGTGCTTTCAGTAGCCTTTGAACTAGAGGCGAAGAAGGCGAGTTGGTCAATAACTGTGGTTCCACCCTTATGAGGGAATGCAATCGTACAAAAGTATGTTGAAACCACAGCAGCCATAGCATAAACCCAGGGTCTTCTTAGCAAAATGATGTAGTCAAGGGATTCGTCAACAACCCCAACCTCAACAGTTATTGTTTTTCCTCCTAATTCGATTTGTAGATTACTCAATATCCCATAAGGCGTATATGTGCAATCATCGAAATATTTTAACGTTTTTGGTGAACATGACAAAGGCGGTGAGCCAAGTGCTTTCCAGAAACTCATAGACATTATACAAGTAGATGCCCCCTCATCAATAATGGTTCGATGAACAAATTGCATTTACTTGAATCATGAATGCTAACTACGCTAGTAACTGTGGCGTATAACCCGCATGGTTGAAAACCACAAGATTGGAATCAGTTGGATTGATTCCACCAATTGCTGACAACAAAGCCTACTTTTGGGAGGGACAGTTTTGAAGTACCTCGAGCGTAGACATAGCAGAAGGTGACTAAGCCAAATCTTCTACTATATTATAATTCTATGCAACTCGAGCTCAAGGGTTAAATGTTGATTTATGTACAACTCCCTTAGGTGGTTTTATTGTTAACTATAGTGCAATAGGTAGTGGAATAGGATATTTCAAAGTCAAAGTCGAAGGATTAGGTTGATTAGCCTGGTTATTTGACAATGACGGTTGATTTCCATAATCGTTACTTCGTGTTGACAACAAAATATCATTTTTCGGCTTAAAGGTGGATAGCACAAGCACTTGGGAAGTGGAAGCATGGTCTATAGCAACCATATGTGTCTTCGAGTTCGGAAAAGGATTAGTCAATACCACGTATGTATTAAAAGTCTTTAGAAGCTTTGAGACTTTCGAGCGGTGAGGAAAATCTCACGTAAAATTCTCATCGTTACAGATCAAACATGGGTTACGAGGTTTCCTAGCAGAAGGAGAGGAATTAGATGATTTCTCTTGAGGGGAGTTATTTTGTTTCTTCTTGGTTTTCCCCTTCTTCTTTCTTCCTAGTTGCTTTTCATTCTTACCTTTCTTAGATTACATGGCATTGATTTCGGAAGCAAGAGTGTCATCAAATGCATTTGAAGTTTGATTAGAAACGGTAATTGTTTGACCAGATGGTCTACCTTCCATTTGTGTGCTCAAAGAACCAATCACACCGTCACCAGCATGAGAGTCCTAACTCAGTGGTGGAGGAGGATGATCCAGGTGGATATTGGTGGCCACCTGCCAAGTCCATTTGGACCCCCATCATTGTCTCCTTCAGCATTTTCAGTTTCCTTAATTATAGCACAACTTACTATTTTTAGCAGTTTTTCAGGTCCTGAACTTCCGGAGCCGTTTTGAGACCCTAAACGACGTTTTTTGGGGAATCTAGAGGCAACATGGGTCCATGATATGGACCGATGTTGCCCATTCCAACAATGGTAGTTCTCGGATAGATCTTTCTAACGAGCTATCATACAAGTCAAACGGAGATCGTATGCCAAAGTTACAACCCCGGGAAATTGATGTACCAATTTACCCAAAACGGGGCCCACAATTTGGCGTTTCATCTTCTAAGGGTCGGTTTTGGAATGTGAAGGGTTTTCCATTGTTTCTCAATAATAAATAGGCCTTCGAGCCTCATTGTAACACAAGTTCGGAACAGTTCAGAGACATGTAGCCGCACATCTCTTCTCAGAGATAAGCTACCATCGTCCTAGCTGGTTTATTTCCAATTCTGGTTGTAAGCATATTTCGGTATTTTCCATTAATGAAATGAAGTGTTATTTCCGCTGCATCTCTTTATTTATGGTTATCGCATCTCTGTATTTATGGTTATCTCTGTAATCTATTGCGTTCCTGTTTTAAATCCGGATCAGTGGTATCAGAAGCGGGTCTGCTTTTTCTCGATTTTCTTTGCATGTCCCCGACGAGGTCAGGATAAAGGAGTTAGGCTTGAACTGTCGAACCTTTGCAAGACCAGCCTCGAAAATCCCGAGGCCTCCATGCGCGGACGAGAAGAAGCGAGGGGCAGGAGATTCCATCAAAATCTTGCTCGAAGAAGCCCTCGAGCGCAACGGAACGCGATGATGGACAACTTTGTGCAGATTCTTCAGCGGCTACCTAGAGGTGACGCATCGGCTTCCAGCAGCGACTCTGGAAACGCCACGCCCTTTAAGGTACAAGTTAATTTGAAATCCCCATCTTCGAGGGTAAAATAGACGCAGATGCCGTAGATAAATGGTTAAATCTGCTAGATGGGTATTTCTCTGTTCATGAATTTTCAAGTCGGGAAAAGATTGTTTTCGCTCTTCTCAAAGCAGCCCCCCACGTCAAGGACTGGTGGGAAACCTACTGCGAGCAGAAGGATGAAAGTACAGGCTCGTTATTTTCAGCCGCACCCACTTGGAATGACTTCCGGGATGCCATCAAGGAGCAGTACTACCCTGTCAAAAGCTATGAGGACAAATACATCAAATGGACCACACTGCGGCAGGGACGAGACCAAGATGTTCCAGAGTTCACAAACATTTTTCATACCCTTCGCACACAGTTGGGTATCAAAGATTCTGAGCGGCATCTGGTGCTCAAATACCGCGGCGGCCTACACAGATACATCCAGGAAGAGATGGAGTTCTTGGACATCTCCTCACTCGGCACAGCATACCGATACGCTGTCAAAATCGAGCAAAAGTTCAAACAGAAGAAGAGAGACTTTGGATCTGCAAATCCGAAGCCCAAAGGACAAAGCCAAGGCGGGGTGACCCAAGACAACCCGTCGAAGCCGCAAGAAAAGAACAACACCACGAAACCGAAGAAGGACACAGGAAAGTGGTTTGAGTTCCACAAGAGTCCCACTCATAACACAAGTGAGTTCCGGACCAAGCAGTCGCTGGTGGCCGAGTTGAAGGCTTCCGAATTAGATGCATGTTCTGACCCTGAGCCAGAACCCGACAAGGGGAATGGAAAAGGGAAGCAGATCATTGATGCGGATCCCAGCGCCACTGTTGCCACTGCCAAGATCCAGAAGAATGAGCCCGAAGAGCCAGAGGAGGGGGAACGTCTTTTCCACTCACAGATGTGGGTGAAGGGTTCGCCGCTGCAATTCATTGTCGACAGTGGCAGCCAAAAGAACCTGATTTCAGCAAAGGTCGTGAAGTGGTTGGGCCTACCGACTACACCACACCCACAGCCATACAGTATTGGGTGGCTTCATGAAGGACGAGATCTCAAAGTTTGCCAGCAGTGCCTTCCCTACAGCATCAAACCATTCACCAACGAGGTATTGTGTGATGTTACACCTCTGGATGTTTGTGATGTATTATTAGGCCAACCATACTTGTGGAGGCGACATGCTGTGTATGAGTCAAGGCCTCGCGCTGTCATTATTTCTTTGAGTAATTCATTATACAGGATACCGGAGGTAGCCCCACCTACCGCCACGTCTTTGATCACTGCTAAGAAAGGCAGCAAGCTCATATCACAGACCAGGAAATTCATTTGTATGGTTCACTCCCAAAGTAAGGGGAAGATCGTTGCTACATCCATGACCCCTGCAAAGGGTTCCTCCACGCAGCAGCAGCAGAGAGATACAATCATGATAGAACACAGGAACAACTTCTCCTCACCCACAGGGGTACCACATAAGTTTCAGGTGGGCGACAAAGTTTGGTTACATCTGCAGAATTAACGCCTTACCAGAGCCCATCAGAAGCTCAGACCACTCCAACATGGTCCTTACAGCAGTACCAAGCCTGTGGGGAAAAATGCTTTGGAGCACACCATTCCTCCATTCCTTCACCTGCACGAAGTGTTCAATGTGGACCATCGTCGACCATGCTTCCCACCATTACTGGACACATCAGACAGTGCAGAACAAGTTCAGCAGATGGAGGAACTCAACG
>APFE030388247.1:5228-19736 GCA_000404065.3 Pinus taeda | reverse complement strand
TGTTAGGATATTCCGACACATAGGAATAGTTAAGTATAACTTGGTCTAGTATAGAGTTAGGTAAAGTGTATTTCCTTACTATGTACATTTGTAACTTACAATCCGACGGTCACGATATGTAGTGATCCGACGGTTCATTCTCTCCTCGATATTACCGACACTTGATCCGTGGCTTAACACCTGATTGGTCCATGATTTCTATTTAAAGCACATGGAGGGTCATTTGTAGGTTAACCGTTCACGAGAGAAGCTTATGTAAATTTCCATTCTTTTATTAATAAATTGCCTTAAGTGGCCGCGTTGGCTCAGGCCGTGGACTGTTTCCCTCTTTGAGGGTTTTAACCACGTCAAAAATACTGGTGTATTGATCTGTGATCTGTTTGTGAGCGGTGTCCTTTGGTGTTCTGTCTGAGGAACTTACCTTGTAAATTCCTACATGGTCAACCCTTTCAAAAAGTGAGGCCAACTTGTATATTTGAGGCCGACCTCGTCAAGCATAGAAATTCATAATTTCTCCTTCGCTTTACCAATGAAAATACTGACTGAAGCTACCAAATTTTCAATAGGGTTTTTTTGATGCATGTTAGTTCCCCTTTACTAAATGGATGAAAGAATAAGTGATTCCAATGCTCTCACATGACAAGGAATCGACGACCTATGAAACTAACAAATGTTTGCAACTTTGGAGCCTATGTACCAAGAAGTTATTGATTTTTCAAGTGCAATAGATACAAGCACAATATTTTTGAAATACTGGTAATTACTTCTAATCATGTAGATCTTCTTTTAACAATTCTAGTTAATCATTAGGCAATTACACTTCAGAAATTTAATCATAAAACCATAAAGAAGTAGAGATCACAATGCACAAAGAGGACACAATATCTACCCTAGGAAAAACCACTTGGGGAAAAACCCAACAACCTTTTTCTTAGAGAAATTCTTTAGTTCAACAAGAGATACATCTAATGATGCTAGTCAACTATGATGTCAAACTGACCAACAAAGCTTATGGTCAAACCTAGTCTCCAACCCTCAAAGTCAAGCCTCCAATTTGCCTTGCAACTTAGCCTGATCTAATTTGCCCTAGGCTGAAATTCGTCCTGCTAGAAATTTTGCAAAAACCTAGAAATTTGGCTTGCCCAGAATATGTTTGGTAGAAACACATGTGCGAGCTAGAGAGAGAGATGTGAGTTCGAGTTCGAGTTCGAGTTCGAGAGAGATGATCTTTGTCCTTTTCATCCTTCTTATCCTTCATTTGGATGTGTTAAAATTGGCAACTAGGGCCTAATCAATGAATGAATTTAATTGATTTACAATGAGCAATGAAGCTCAATAAATAATACAACTGTATTTACAGAAACAACAAGTTTCTACTAAGAAAATAGAAACAAGTTTCTACTAAGAAAATAGAAACAACAAGTTTCTAATAAGAAACTGCTAATAAGATCACAGATGAGCATTAAACACTAAAATAACATTATTCTAATACCCTCCCTTAATGCTCAATCTATTTACAACACCTATAGAACCTCTAAATTTTACAAACTTATCAGGACCAAGGGGTTTGGTGAAGATGTTTGCTGGCTGCTCTGTTGTGGGAACATACAGCGACTGAATGGATCCGTCTTCAACAAGCTGTCGAATGTAGTGACAATGGGTTTCCACATGCTTTGTTCGATCATGGAAGACTGGATTCTTGGGGAGTTTGAGCACTTCTTGATTATCACAAAACAAGGGAGTAGGACCTGCTTGGGAAACGTCGAAGCCAAATTGCCTCACAAGATGCCTTAACTGCTCCCCGATACTCTGCTTCTATCGAGGAGAGAGCCACTACCTGCTGCTTCTTACTAGTCCATGTGATAGCATCGGGTCCTAGACTAAACATATACCCAGCTGTAGATTTACAGTCATCAACTGAACTTGCCCAGTCGGAATCTGTGTAACCACTGAGAGTAGGATATGAACTCCAAGTGTACAGAAGTCCATAATCAAGAGTGCCACTCACATAACACATCACACTCTTTGCTGCTATCCAATGATCAGCCTTAGGAGCTGACATGAAGCGTGAAATGTAGCTCACTGCAAAACTGATATCAGGCCTAGTGGCAGCAAGGTAGATGAGGCTACCCACTAATTGTCTGAATAAAGTTTCAAAAAGAAGTGGTGAGGATCACTGAGCTGAAAGTTTGAGCCCTGGTTCCATAGGAGTCATGGTAGGTTTGCAATCCTGCATTCTGAACCTGTCCACAAGATTTCTGGCATACTTGGACTGAGAGAGAAAGATGATGTTCTCAGTCTGCCAGACTTCAACCCCCAAACAATAATGAAGTCCCAAATCTATCATATCAAAAGTGCTGCACAAATCCTGTTTGATCCCATGGATCAAAGGCGCTGAATTGCCAATAATGATAAGGTCATCCACATAGACAATCACAAACATGATATCATCACTAGTATGTTTGATATATAGGTTTGCATCAGATGGACTCCGCTGAAATACATGATTTGTTAGGTACTTATCAATTTTCATGTACCAAGCCCGAGGGGCTTGTTTCTAACCATAGAGTGCTTTGACTAATCTACAGACTTTTTGTTCTTGACCAACAACCTTGAATCCTGGAGGCTGCGTCATGTAGACTTCTTCCTGTAAGTCACCATTCAAAAAAGCACTCTTTACATCCATCTGATGGACTTTCCAACTGAACGGAGCTGCTAAGGCAAGGACGAGCCATATGGTACTCATCTTGGCTGTAGGAGCAAAGGTCTCCTCATAGTCTATGCCTTCTTTCTGTGAGAACCCTCGAGCAACAAGGCGAGCCTTATACTTGTCTAGGGTTTCGTCAGCTTTGTATTTCACTTTATACGCCCATTTGCAGCTAATGGGCTTCTTCCCTGTAGGAAGATCAGAAAGGGTCCAAGTGTGATTCTTTTGAAGACTCTGGAATTCAGTGTCCATAGCCTGTTCCCACTCAGGTATACCCTTAGCCTCTGAATAGGTTTGAGGCTCAAAAACACTGTGTAAGTTAGCCATAGGAGCAAAATTTACTGTAGGCTGCTGTTTGCTCTTATTTCAGGAAGTTCTACCTTCAAGGAGCTCATTATCCCGGAGATCACCAATAGTGTTAGCCCACCATTTAGGCTGAAGAGAAGAACTAATATGTGGAGTAGGTGGAGGAGGCTCAGGAACATCAGGAGCAGTGAGAGGAGGATTATTTTTCGGAGGGAACTTAGGTAGTGCATCATCAAATACTGAATCCCTCCCATTTGGTGGACCTAACGGAAGAAGAACACTGTGAGGCTGATCCTCAGAACACTGCTCAGAAGGAGGGGACTGAAAGAACCCTCTGTCTTCATCAAATACTACGTCCCGACTGAAGATAAGACGATCAGTGTCTAAATCTATCAGCCTATAGGCCTTGTGGTGATCACTGTACCCTGCCATCATGAGTTTCTGGCTTTTGGAATCCAACTTAGAGCGCTTAGCAACTGGAATCCAAACATATGCAACCGAGCCAAACACTTTGAGGTGACTGATCTTAGGCTTACGGCCAGACCAAACCTCTTTTGGAGTCTTCCCCTTAACAACCTGAGTAGGTGATCAGTTAAGAAGATAGACAACAGTAAACACTGCTTCAACCCAAAATTTGGCTGGAACACTCCTGTGTTGTAACATGGAACGAGCCATTTCAATAATCGTACGGTTGCGACATTCGACAACACTGTTCTGCTGAGGAGTGTAGGGTGTAGTTAATTGGCGTTTGATGCCATGGGTATCGCAGAAGTTGGAGAAAGCAAAAGAACAAAATTCCCCCCTGTTATCCGTCCTAAGAGTTATGATATTACAACCAATAATTAATTCGAGAAATGACGTTCAACATAGAAGAACTCGACCAACGAAATCTTCTATTCAGCCAATAATAAAGGACATGCTGAATACACTGTATAAGAGCGCTGATAAACGCAGCAGCCTTCGGCCAACCTTGATGGGGCCTCATCACCCCACCTTCCAACCAAACATCCCTCAACCCTCCAACAACCTTTTATTTTTTCTAGAGATGTAGAGTTCAGCACACCCACAAGCCTCCAAACCTTTCATCTGACTTGTTGGTTGTTTGGCTTTTTCTTGGTTCTTGAATTTTTTTTTTCTAAATGAAGGGCCAGGGGGGATTGTTTCCCGGAGTTCGGGTATACAGTCTTCAATGGGTTCATTGACCATTGGAGGAGTGGCAACTGTATTACTTGGGTGCCTTGTCAGGTTTTGTCCATTTTCTTGCACCTACCCTACGCTCGATTAAGTCCATCGGAGTTAGGAGCTTTTGCCCGTGGTCAGGAGTTTTTGCCCATCTTTAGGATGCACTGTCAGGTCATATGGTGTGTTGAACTCTACATCTCTAGAAAAAATAAAAGGTTGTTGGAGGGCTGAGGGATGTTTGGTTGGAAGGTGGGGTGATAGATGTAGAGTTCAGCGCGCCCACAAGCCTCCAAACCTTTCATCTAACTTGTTGGTTGTCTGGCTTTTTTTCCTTGGTTCTTGACTTTTTTTTTTTCTAAAGGAAGAGCCAGGGGGGTATTCGCTAAAAGAATGTCAGATGCTTTCAAAACCCTGCCTTTTAGAATGAATTTAGTTAGATACTTGTTCAACACTGTCTCTGAGAACAGTTCAAACCAAAACTCCTAGTTGAATAACAAAATGACACAGAATCTTATTTGTGGCTGTCACTGGATTCCTTAAATGAGCTGCTTCCCATGCTACTAACCAAAAAATAAAATAAATCTCAAGCCTGTTACATAATATGTAAAGCAGCCTTACACCTGCTTCCCTATTGACATCTGCTTCCCCTATCCTTTTATACCATTGAAAGGATCATTTTGCGCACAATCATTGTATGGACAGTCATTTCGTGCACAGTCATTAAGCTATCAATGCATATGTGAACAACACCAAGATTAACACAAGGTAACAAAGAGCTAACGCACGGATTTCAATCAACCACAGAGATGAACGCATTGTTCAACGCAGGTACGGATGCACAAAGATGAACGCATAGTTCAACGTAGGTTTGAACGCACCATTCAATGCAAGCACAAAGACTGTGTATTTGCTACACTACAATGAGAAGAGACTACACAAATAGCAATTGGGACAGACATTAGATAGGGGAAATGGCAGTATGGACAACACTTTTGAATGGAGCAGCGCATTGTATGGACAACACCTTTGAATGGAGAGTAGAGGAGCTAAATAGGGAGTTACAAAGGGCATAAAAGCTAAAAAAGGAGCTGGCTCTGATACCATGTTAGGCCACGCAGTAACTCCTCAAGGCAAAAATGATTTTTATGTATTCCTTCAGGTAGGTCTTCATTAAATACATGAGGGAGAGACTGTTCAGTTCATCTCTCGATGACTGTTCATATTATTTATTTATCTATTTACATTATATTCACCCAATCATGAAGATTAGGTGTCAACAAAATCATTACCATAATTGGGTCACAATTGTGACACATGGTAATGCAATAACATCAACCATTTACCATAATTTGGGTCAACACTTCAGACCTATGGTATATCCACACCATAATTTGGATTAATGCTTTTTCACTAGGGTCGACTTGACTTGAGGGAGGGTTGACTTGACTAACTTGGAGCCAAAAATTTAAATTTAAATTTTCAAAATTTTCTCTTTTATATTCGACATGAAAAACTTGTCATATATAAATTTGTTCTAGGTTTAAATAATGGAAATGACATGAACATGTCTTACAATTTTTTATACATTACAAGTGCTAAAATATAAATTATGAAGAGTGACCATAGCTACAAAATTCAACACTCCCTCTTAGCTAGGGAGCTATTCATAATGACTAGACAAATGGTCTTGATGTGAACAAATCTCATAAGGAAAGGTTGTAACAAATCATTACCATAATTGGGTCACAATTGTGACACATGGTAATCCAATGGCATCAACCATTTACCATAATTCGGGTTAACACTTTAGACCTATCGTATATCCTCACCATAATTTGGGGGCTCAGTGCTTTAGTCACATGGTAAATCAACTACATCAACTAATCCCATAATTTGGGCCAGTGCTTCAGATCTATGGTGTGTGCTCACCATAATTCAGGTCAGTACTTCAGACAAATGGGATATCATTTAGCATACAACTAGTCACCATAATTAGGGTCGATACCTAACACATGGCATCCTGACTAGTTTTGGTTCACTGTCATTTGGGTCAATGACACATGGTGAATAACCAAAGGCAAAACTCTAGTTGCACAATCCATGACTTGCTGCTAAATGTGTTGAAAATGTAACTATGTTTGGTCTTCATAATTGTTATTGTACTCATCTCATTATGTATATTTTATGTATCTATCAAAAGGAGAAAGGAAATTAAGAAAGAAAATCATTATTTTTCAAGCATGGGTTTCATGCTCCATTTAAGTGGTCATCTAGGTCAAGCATGAATTTCATGCTCCTAGGTTTTTCAAGTCAATAAGGGATGTGTCATGAGTCAAGAGAGTCGTTTTCCTATGTATAAGACCCCATTGGGCGATTTGTAACAAGAAAGAAGAATTATTTTTGAGTCAAAATTGTCATTATTGACCTCCAAGACCAAGTCGGCCTTGCCAGTCCAAGTCAACCTAGAAGAGGCTATTTGACCCCTTAAAAAGGGTATAAATACAAGTGATTTCGATTTCATTAGCAACCCTCACAACAAGTTCAATCTGCAATAGAAAAGTGCGAAATTCAAGGAAGAATCCAAGAAAGTCAAAGGAGAGAGAAGATGAAGCAAAGAGGAAGGAAAATCAAAGTTTTGACCCAGTTTTGTGAGTATTTTCTCTCACATGCGAAATTTTGAGATGTTGCAGGGAAGTTGCAGACCTACTACAGGTCCAAAATTTAGATGTTGGGGGCTGAAATTCTAAGTTTGCAACAGTTCTAGAAGGGTTTGACCCTTGTTGACTTGGTTTGTCTTTGACTAGTTGGAAGGCCTTTTGTTGGAGGGCTGACTTGGTGGTTGGAGGAGGTCTTGGTATATGGTTTTGGTCTTTGGATTTCTCATTTGAAGCTATTTCTATAAGAAGAGAAGAATTTTGACTAGGTTTTCCCCTAAGAAAGGGGTTTTTCCCTGGCTGAGAGCCTACATCTTGTGTTCATTGTTTTTGTGTGGTTTTCATTGTTTTATGGTTTTGGTAATTGTTTGGTGAAAAAGAACATAATAAGAACAAAAGGAAGTCAATACAATATCACTAGCAATTAGAAATCACCCCAAGTGCTGCCATGTAGATTTCTCAACATGGTATCAAAGCTACGGTGAAGAAGGAAGAGACAACTTGGAGATCACTCCTGAGGATATGAAAAGACGACATGTCCTAATCATCTTGGAAGGACATAAGAAATGACACAAGAGAGTCACAAGGAAGAACATAAAAGGATGCAAGAAGAAGCGCCAAGAAAAGAAGGCTCATCATTCATCTTGAAGGAAGGCTACTAGACTAAGAGGCTCTTGTTTACAAGAGAACATCTTGAGAAAACACTTTTGAAGACATCTTGGAACATCTTGAAAGAAGAAGGACCTTGGAAGATTAGAAGACATCATTTGCAAGGTAGAAGGAAGGAAGCTTCTCTCTTTTGTAGTTGTAGGGTCTTGACCTTCTTTTGATGATGAGACCACTTCTTCGATCTAGGGTTTTGACACTACTTCGTAGATTTTGACTTCACTTTGATATCCTTCAATTTGCTTTGATATTTTTCTCGAGATTTGATCCTTGAGTGCCCCTTGATAAGATGCCCTTCCTGGAGATTGTCACCTTACCTTTGATACCATGTTGAGAAATTTAGGGCATATGCCTTAAGTGATTTCTCTTCTAATGATTACTGCTTGTGAATGCTTTTTACTTCATTAGATTATGATTTTCTCTCTTGTTAGATTATTATAGTGTTCTTCATCAGACAACTACCAAGGCATGAACAATAGAGAGACAAGAGACACATAATATAGGCAATCAGCTAGGGCCAAAACCTTTCCCACTTGAGAGGAAAACCTAAATGAATTCTTCTTATAGAGACTTCAATTGACGAATACCGAGACCAAGACCCTTGACCTATTTGCCACTCCAAGACCAAGACACAAAGCTTCCTTGATGAGATCCTTCTTCTCTTTGGTCAACAATAGTCAAACCTCTGCTCCTTCCTTCTCGGCTACCCTTCATAATAGAGCTTCCTTAACACTGCTTCAGACCTGCAACTCTTTTTGGCCATAATTTAGAGAGCCCTAGATTCGATCCTTGAGCAATTTTGACCTTCAACCTTCTTCGCTGGAGAGAGAGAGACTCACCTTCCTTAACTCGGCTAGAGGATCTATTAGGCTTCCCCCAAATCTGCCTTCTTCATGATGATTGTAATACTTGAATATTCAAATTATGGTATGTTCTATGCTTAGAGCAGTTTTACTTCTGTTCTTCTTATTAGCCACTGATTAGCAATCACATATACATTAAGTAAAGTGCAAATAGAACATTAAATGATTGACAGAAAACAAGCCAAGACAAGGGACACAAGATGTGGCGGCTAGCCAGGGACAAACCCCAATGCGAGGAAACCCTTTGATCAAATCTTCTTATATCTTCAATAGTTCAGTAGAGAGAAATAGCACAAAATCAGAATTTTGTAATTTTATATATGCAGCAGCAAACCCTAGATCAACAAAGTCAAACTTAGTCAAATGAGATGAAGTTGACCTCCAATATGCTTGGTCAATTTCTTGGTCAACTATTCTTCGAACAATTTGAAGAAGTAGCCCTTAAACAACCCCAAATACACAGTTGAACTGTAGTTGACTGAAGTTAACCTACTGTTGCAAACTAGGGCAGTCAACGCTGGTCAAACTTGAGGTCAGATTGCCTTGATTTTCGTGCCAAAAATTGCAGCCTGCCTAGGAGAGGCAGCCACACCAAATCCGCACTCTTTTGAGGTCAACACTGGTCAAAGAGACGTTGAACAACTTCTGCTTCCTTCTTTTTGTGTCTTCCTTGCCCTACTGCATCCTCCTTGCCACGTGTGAGTTGCTCCTTGTGTAACCCAAAGCTAAGGAGAGAGAGAAGAATGAGTGAGATGAGATGATGAGGAAATGAATCAACCTCACTTTTATTTATATGATTCACTGGGCATGTGTGCCACACATTTAATCGCTAATCGACCTTGACAATTTGTCAAGTAAATACAAATAAATTCATATATCCATAAATACTTGTTGGAATCGGATGATCTTTAGATCAATCCTACAGCGCTCGACAAGAGGAATCTAGGAAAAATATTAGCTGCCATAGATGAGATGACACACATGGAGTTTGGCCCTAGTTGCCAATTTTAACACTCCCTCTCAACTAGGGAGAACTTCATCTGCTGATCTGTTTGACCATCGGTACTGACCCAACCATCAAATGCACTTCTGGCTCTGCTCTACTCTGCTAAACTATGAAGAAGAAATGATCGAGGATATATCATACCATCCTCCACTAACCTGAAGTTAGTCTCAGAGTGTGTCATACCACTCTCACTGATCCCATATCAGTATCATTGATCCTTGATCAATGGAGGTCATCCTAGCGTAGGGAGTACAATAGATACAACGATGCGTCCATCGATATTACTACTAATGGTCCCTAACCCCATTTCCCTACTCATTGATCAGATGAGAGGTACTCCCCATGAGTCCCAGACTGCATGGGTAGGAGGCCTCGATAGGAGAACTAATCATCTTGTCCACAGGAAAACGAATCATCCTGTCCAATAGTTGTCACAGGAGAACGAATCATCCCGTCCAATAGTCGTCACAGGAGAACTAATCATCCTGTCCATAGTCGCCACAAGAGAACTAATCATCTTGGCCCACAGGAGAACTAATCATCCTGTCCCACAGTCGCCACGGGAGAACTAATCATCCTGGCCCACATGAGAACTAATCATCCTGTCCCACAGTCGCCACAGGGTGTCACAGGGGAAGGTTGAACCTTTTACCCTGTACATAGCGCACCACCAGGGGATGGCGAGTCGCCTTGTGGTTGCATGTCGCTCCAAGAGGTACCCCGCGCCCCCTGGAGCTCCCAGAGCTCAATATATGCATCATACACGACCCTCATAAGAGGGTCTCTCATCGATACCATATGAGGGTCTCTCATCGACACCAAGTTGTTCTCGGAAAGTCAAGAATTTGACCTTTCCCAAGGGCTTTCTCAAAATGTTGGCGACCTGTTCATCTGTACTGATATGTTGGAGCCTTATTGCTCCTCGCTGTACCATATCTCGGATATAGTGGTACCTGATATCGATGTGCTTGAAATACGAGATTCTCTGATAAACAAATCCCGCTCTGATTGTCACACAGGATGACAGTAGTATCCAATGTGAATCCAAACAATTCACTGAAGAGCTTCCGCAACCAGACTGCCTCACAAGAGGCCATACTAGCAACAATGTATTCTGCCTTGGTAGTGCTCAAAGCCATCGACTCTCGCTTCCCGCTCATGCAGGATATCGAGGCAAATCCCAAAGAGAAACAACACCTGGAAGTGCTCTTTCAGTCCACCACATTGCTTGCCCAATTAGCATCGGTATATCCATGTAGTCTCACATCTCTGACAGTGTATCTCAAACCATGTGTGATTGTGCCACGAAGATATCTCAACAGATTCTTGGCACCAATCCAATGTGTGGTGAGGCTCAACCATATGTTGACTGAACATGTTGACTGCAAAACATATATTCGGACGAGAGTTCACCAAGAAAATCAATGCTCCGATGAGTTGACGACACTCGGTAGCATTTTAAAGTAGGTCCGGCAGCGCTACCGCTTAACTTCTTGAAGTCAAGCTCCATCGAGGTTGTCACGGGCTTGCAGTCTACCATACCGAACCTCTCCAATATCCTCACCACATATTTTCCTTGAGATAGGAAAGTCTCTCCTGGTTTTTGCCAGACTTCCAGTCCTAGGAAATAGTGCATCAGTCCTAGGTCCTTTATCTCAAACTCAGAGGCCAACTCCGTCTTACATTTGTGAATGAGAGGGTTTGCACCTGTTAGAAAGAGGTCATCAACGTATAGCACCAGTATGAGGTTTGTCATCTTCAACCTTAAAGTAAAGGTTAGGGTTGACTTCACTCCTAGTGAATCCCAGCTTCATCAGGTAGGTATCGATCCTCTCATACCACGCTTAGGGTGCCTGCTTTAGCCCATAAAGGGCTTTCTTCAACCTGCACACGTGAGATTCCCGATCATGAATCTCAAATCCTTTTGGTTGTTCCACATAGACTTCCTCTTTGATCGAACCATGCAAGAACGCGGTCTTGACATCCATCTAATGTGGGATCCATCCTTGCGAAGCAGCAGGGGCTATGATCGAGCGGATGGTGGTATATCCGGCAATAGGTGCAAATATCTCGTCAAAGTCTATACCTTCCTTTTGAGAGAAGCCACGAGCTACAAAACGAGCCTTATACTTCTCAACACTTCCATTAACTGCATGCTTTATCTTGTAAAGTCATTTCGAAGTGACAACTTCTTTATCTTGGGGCTGGGGACCACATCCCAGACATTGTTTTTCATGGACTCATATTCCTCAGCCATAACATCCTTCCATACTTGATGCTTGATAACTTCTGCAAATGATTGGATCAGGATGATTGTGCTCATGATGGTCAAGTATCCTTGATACATGGTCGACTTCTTACTTTCTCGAAAAGTCCTTCTGGGTGCAATATGTCCTTCAGTATCATCAAGTGTCCCCCTAAGCCATGAAGGCCTCTTCCTAGAAGAAGAAGGCTCTTGCAGAGGGGGATCAATAGGATCCATAGGTTCTTCCACATCGGGCATCGTCTCATCTTCCTTTTCCTTTGGTTCCCTGGTGTCAGCTTCCTTAGATCCCCTTTGAGTAGGAAGATTGTCAACTTTGCTAAGAGCCATATCTTCGTCAAAGGTGACATCATGGCTAATCTTGATTTCCCTTTGACCAACCACATAGATTTTGTAGCCCTTAGTATTTTTGCTATAGCCCATGATGATTCCTTTCTTTCCAGATGCACCCAATTTATTCCTTTTTTCCTTCGGCACATGAAAATATACAGGACTTCCAAAATTCTAAAATGAGATACGTCAGGTTTCTTACCAGTGAACATCTCCTCGAGAGTCTGGGAATCCAATGCTTGGTGAGGGCATCGGTTTTGCACATATACGATGGTATTCGCGGCTTTAGCCTATAGAAAGTTCAGAAGTCTTTGATCATGGAGCATAGCACGGGCAACTTCCATAATCGTATGATTCTTCCTTTTCACCACACCATTTTGCTCAGGAGTATATGGTGTTGTAGGCTCCCTCTTAATGCCAACCTCTTTGCAAAAGTCATGGAACTCATTGGATTCATACTCAGTCCCATTATTAGTCCTTAAGATCTTGATTTTATTTTTGGTTTGATTCTCGATCAAGTCTTTGAAGTGACGAAACCAAGTGAACACTTCATCCTTCTTTTTCAAGAAGTATATCCAAGTCTTGCGAGAATAGTCATCTGTAAAAGTGAGGTAGTATAAATATCCTCCCAAGGAGTTCACAATCATACCAGATATGTTTGAGTGAACCAATTGCGATATATCAGAGGTCTTGCTTTGGCTTGAGGGGAATGGTCCCCTTTTGAGCTTCCCTTCGGCACATCCAGGACATACACGTTCTTGCTCTACTTGGAACTCGGGCATTCTTGTCACCATTTGCCTTGCATTAGGTAGAGCTTTATAATGAAGGTGAGCAAAACTCGGATGCCATAGTTCGGATTGAAGTGATGTGTCACAAGACATGACACCCAACGAACTTCCTCCGACCTGATATAATGAATCAACTCGAAACCCAAGAGGGAAAGCTTCTTTAAAATTCTTTTTTCCATACACGTACCATGCCATCGATGAAAGTCACCTTGTAGCCATTGTCTTCCATTTGCTGAAATGGGCACCAGGTTCTTTTTTAGATCAGGTGCATATAGGACTTCTTGCAAATGAATTGTATTACCTTGATTCAATTGAAGAGTGACATTTGCTACGCCTTTCACGGGATATTTTGCGTTGTCCCCAAGAACAATTTCCAAGTTGGTCTCCTTCTCTATCAAATTAGAGAGAGCTTCTTTGTAACCAGTGAAGTGCCTTGAGGCACCACTATCAATAAGCTAATTTCCCAGCGAGTCTGGGGGAGCAGTACCACAGAGGGCCGCTGGTAGACAATATTCATCTTGCTTATTGTTAACAACGTTAGATTCATACCTGGAGTTTCTTGCCTTCTTGAAGGGTTGTCCTCTTCCTTGATTTCCGACATTTATTTTACTTTTGCCATTGGACCTTCCATTCCTTTGATTGCCTTGAGAGTGATTTTGATTGTCGTCATGGTGTGAGTCCCTCTTATCAGGGCACTCCCTCACATAGTGGCCCATTTTATTGCAATTGTAACATTGTCCTTTTCTTCCACCCTTTAGTCCAATCTTTCCTTTGGATTTAGCCCTAAAATTGTTTTTTCTTTTAGCACGAGAAGAAAAGGCAAAGGGATTGCCTTCAAGTGCGAGCATTTCTTGCTCTTCCATCCTTGTTTCTTCTTAAATACATCTAGCCATCAATTCCTCAAATCTTGGGATGACATTATTGTTGAGAAGAGTAGTCCTGAATATATACCATTCAGGTGGCATTCCACCAAGAGTTGTGATAGTCATTTCCTTGTCGGGAACTACTTCCCCGATAGATAGGAGATCATTCTTGATCTCGATGATCCTTAAGAAATATGCTTGCATACTCTCATCTTTGCCCTTTTTAATTTCCTTCAGCTTATTTCTAAGGAACAAAACTTGATTTGCATCATTATATTTAAATAAACTCACCAGTGTATTGTAGATTTCCTTGGAGGTGGTCAGCTTGAAAACATAGGCCACCAGGCGCTTGTCGATAGAGTCTCGGTTGATCTTCTTTGCTTTGACTTCTCCCTTGGTCCACTTGCTTCTGGCAGCAACGGATGCATTTGATGGAGGCACACCAATATTGCCTCTCACATGGTCCAACACTTCTTCATCTTCTAAAGCCAGATCAAGAGACATCTTCCATCCGAGATAGTCAGACTTCTCACGGAGATTGTTTTCGGTGGGGAAGAGTGTCGAGGACCCCATGTAGTTTTTAGGATAGCCTTGCCAACCTCCAGTGATTGCTCTTGCTCTTGCTTGGGCTTTGTCTTCACCTTAGCTCCTATACCATGTTAAATTATGGTATGTTCTATGCTTAGAGCAGTTTTACTTATTTTCTTCTTATTAGCCACTGATTAGAAATCACATATACATTAAGCAAAGTGCAGATAGAACATTAGGCGATCGACACAAGATGTGGTGGCTAGCTAGGGACAAACCCCAATGCGGGGAAACCCTTTGATCAAATCTTCTTTTATCTTCAATAGTTCAGTAGAGAGAAATAGTACAAAAT